>WNHD01000456.1:0-47293 GCA_011057455.1 Ganaspis sp. Gsp50
GTTCCTCAAGGATCTAATTTAGGTCCTCTTTTATTTACTATTTTCATAAATGATATTGGATCAGTCTTTAAGTTTTGTAAATTTTCTTTATTTGCTGATGATTTAAAGTTTTATCGAGTAATTAGCTCTGTTATTGATTGTTTTTACTTACAAAATGATTTAGATAATCTTTGCTCGTGGTGTGATCTGAATGGTATGCCACTTAATATTAATAAATGTAATGTTATTTCGTTTTCAAGGAAAAAAGTGGCGGTCCATCATGATTACGCCATAGGTGGGATTATTATTGTTCGTGTTTCAGTTATTCGTGATTTGGGAGTATTATTTAGTAGCGATTTGACTTTTACTGCTCACATTTCTTATGTGGTCAAGAAGTCGATTGCATTATTAGCTTTTATTAAGCGGAACTCTCAAAACTTTCACAACATCTCTGTATTAAAAATTTTATATTTTTCATTTGTGCGATCCACCCTCGAATTTGCTTCTGTCATCTGGTCTTCTTATTATACGGTTCAAACTCTTAGATTGGAACGTGTTCAATATCGATTTTTGAGAATTGCCGCCAAGCAGTTGAATATTGAGTATGACTTTTTTGCACATGCTTATGACAGCTTGAGATCCAGATTTCAAATAACTAAGATTAAAACTAGATTTCTGTTTGCTGACTTGCTTTTTTTATTTAAGGTCATTAATGGTTTCATTCGCTTTAGAATTTAGACTCACTACATCATCAGCTTCAGAATCTACAGTACCGTCCAGAATTATGCGAACACCCCTTTTTTGATGAATGAAAAACGTGTTTAAACATGAAAAGTATAAAGAATAGAGAAGCAAATCGTTTTTCGGATGAAATTAACTTTTATGATTTAGATCTAAACAGATTTTTAAATTCTCTGCGCAAAGTATTGTATTTGACGTAAATTGGTGTAGCCAAAAATGATTAGTTTCCTTTAACATATCACTCAGTAATGGGTTTTTTTACCCGTCAATATTGTAAAATAAAATATTGTAAAAAATAAAAAAATAAAAAAAAACATGATTCAAACATAATGCAAACATAATACAAAGAAAGAGAATAAAAATGGTCAATACTTGTTTATAGAATATGATTCATGACTAGGATTTCCCGCCAAAATTCAACCAGGTGAGACTGTCTGAAGACCTGAATCTTTTTGGGTATTACGCAAGAAGGATTTTCCATGGGGCTTGTGAGAATCTTTTGTTAAATCGACGAAGGGCACGTGCGACTATAAGAATGGATTCAGATCCTCCTTTCTGTATGCTCAGAGTTGTAAAGATCGAAAGTTGTGAGGGGTCCCTAGAGCTAAAGGAATAGTTGAGATAATAGGGTACTTCTTCTACTTCTTCTTCTCCCTTCGGAGCCAGGGGTTTCCCGGTCTCGCGGATTGCAAGCAAAAGATCCAGGAGCAAATCTATCTCACGAGGGAGTAGTAACTCAGAATGTTCATCTTGTGATCTGTCTTGGTTCAATGAACCTCAATTTCACGCAGAAAACCATCAGCTGCTGTGCACCTAATTTACAAGTCTTTTTCTCAACTTTTCTCCTTTATCTATTTTTTCAAGTACTTACTTGAAATAGAGCCGTTGTTTGGTTGCAGAAAACACTTGTTTCCAAGAGCAGACGTGATTTGCTTTTTCTGAGACGAATCTCTATTCGTTGCTTTAAAAAGTCGTCCCTTGATTCGAGGGCTAAATATTTCGGAGGCATGAAATTCGTCACTTTCAAGTATATCCTTGTTTCTCCTTTAGAGTAAAACCCTTTTGTTAGAAAAAATGTAAGCAATTTGGTTTTAATTGATTTACCTAGAATTGGCAGCTGTAGCAAAGCTGTAAAAAATTTCCCAGTCGAAAGAATTCTCGAATCTGCTTCCTTTAGTCTCCATAACCAAGGACACAACTGAAAAGATTAGGGTGATAGGATTAAAATATAAAGTCGGTTTTTGCTGCTTTTTGATTAGCTAGACGTTAAATTAATTATCGAATATATTATTAAAATATATTATTGAATATATTATTAAAATATATTATTGAATATATTATTAAAATATATTATTAAAATATATTATTAAAAGTTTGTGCTTCAACCCGTTTCTTATTTTTGAAACAAAATCAATGTAACAACTGTTCTGCATACAGAACATTTTTTTTTTTTTTATAAAAAAAATGTTTGCTCGTATCTATGATGTTCGTTTTAATAATAGAATCTTATATAAAATTTGCAAATCAGGACCTTTTTAATATTTCAACCATTTAAGAAATCCCTAAAGGAAGCAGGATATCCTGTGGTGACTTGAATTGTGTGAGCCTTGTACTTGTTCCGCAGGGATGAAAACTTCAATGTCGCCTACTCTTATTATAGAAACGCTTACACCTTTGCATACATAATGCTGTCTTAAAAGTCCCACATTTCCTATCGTCGTAAAAATCTTTTTTAACCCAACTCCACGGACTTGTATTTCAGAAGTTAAAATCACATAAAGTACAAAGCATTAAGAAAAAAGTACTATTTATATTTTCACAAAGAATTAACAACCAGTTTAATACACCTTTTCATCTGGAAAATTGACATCTTTTTATCTAAAAAATTGACATCTTTTCATCTGAAAAATTGACATCTTTTCATCTGAGAAATTGACATCTTTTCATCCGATCGTTATCATTAAATTACAATCCTTTTTTAGATTTCAATTCTTAGTCAATTTACTGCTTTATTTACAAAGTCAAGATACTTAGTCAAGAAAATTAATTTTTGCAAATTATGAATGATTGAAGCATTTTTCCCCCGCGTGCAAATATTTGATGCGTTTGTCAAGTTTCAACATCATTAATAACACAAGATAGCTTATCAGTTTCTCGGACGTAAATGAAGAGTTGTTTACAAATGTTTAGTCTCCGTTAATCATTTAATGAACATGGACTGGATATTTATTGTAACTACGTCAGTATTCTTTCTAACTGCTTTATACTACCTTTTGACATGGAACTACGATTTTTGGAAGAAGCAAAAAATACCTTCAGCCACTGGAGTTATACCCATTTTTGGACACATGTCAACAGTTTTATTTCTGAAAGAAAGCTTTCCAAGCCTCTGTGAAAAATTGTACAAAAAGCACTCGAATTCGAGTATGGTTGGATTTTTTCAACTACAAACACCGACGTTACTTGTTCGTGAGCCACAAGTTGTGAAAGACATTCTTGTCAGTAATTTTGCAAGTTTCCATGACAATGAAATTAAACTTCATTCGAAACTCGATCCGTCAATGAGCATGACTCCATTTTTTGCAAAAGGCGATGATTGGAAGACGACTCGAACCATAATGACAAACGGTTTCTCAAACAGGAAGCTAAAATTACTTTTTTCCTTGGCTGAAGAAGTATCCTGTAAGATGAATCTATATTTAGAAAACCTAGTTCAAGATACTGTTGAAATTGATTTACTGCATTTTTGGACAAAGTACACTGGAGAATTTGTGGCAAATGTTGGATTCGGGGTAGAAGGTCGTTGTTTCCAAAATTCTCCTGAATCATTTCAAACAATTGTCGAGCCCATGTTTGACTTCTCCGCTTTTGGAAGAGAGCGGGAAATGATTCTTTTCTTCCTGCCACGACTTGCCAGGATTTTAGGAATTTCCAGGGTTCCCAACGACATTGAGAATTTCTTTCAAAAACTTGTCGAGGGTAAGAAATAATGAAAATTATTCATTTCATTTCGCTTAATGAAAATAATTCATTAAGCGAAATTTACATACACCAGAACGCCGATTCTGACTTTTGGGATATACGCAGAATCGGCGACTCGATGCGCGCGCCACTTGCTCCCTGCACGCCGTCCACACCCTCGTCAACAGAATTCGTTTTTGCTCGTTTTTGCAGAATCGGCGTTCTGGTGTATGATGACACAATGCAGAAAATAATTTTAAAAGACTACCAATAGGGTTTAGAATCGTATTGAACCTAGAATGTTAAAATAACAATAATTATACGAAACAGTTTTGAAATTACTTTTTCAGATGTGATTGAAAGTAGAAGAAAAGAAGAGAGCGTTCGTAACGATTTTTTGCAGATGATGATAGACTACCAGAAATCCCATAATCCGGATATTCTCGACAAGAAATCGTTGTTGGTGACAATGGAAAGTTTCTATCTTGAAGCTTACGAATCTGCGAGTATAGCCTTAAGCTTCTTGTGCTTTCAGTTAGCGTGCCATCCGGAAATCCAGGAGAAAGTTCGCGAAGAAGTGAATACAGTTGTTGGAAAGTGGGGCGGACAATTATATTACGAAGCACTTAAGGAGCTAACTTACATGGAACAAGTCTTTAATGAAACACTCAGGATGGATCCTGCTGTACCGGTTCTTTCAAAAATTTGCACAAAGCGATGTCAACTTAAAGGATCCGACGGTCTCACTTGCCAAATTGAGCCCGGGAATATAGCAGTCATTTCATTATACGGATTCCACATGGATCCAAGATTCTGGACGGAGCCGGAAAAATTTAATCCAGACCGGTTTAGTGAGGAGCAGAAGGCAAATCGCTCGAAATTTGTTTTCTTGCCTTTTGGAGAAGGACCTAGAATATGCGTCGGCAGAAAAATGGCCATGATTGAACTTAAAGTTGCAATGGTTCAAATTTTGAAGAATTACTCTTTAGAACTCTCAAAGAAAACTACTCTGCCGATTAAAAGAGACACTAGCTTTAGCACCTATCCGGAAAGTGGTTTGTGGGTTAAAATAAAATTGTTGCCAAAAGTCAAGACTCATGGTCAGTGATTTGGAAATAGAATTAAATATTTTGAAGTAATTACGACCATCAACATCATCACTATCAGCATCATCATCATCATCATCATCATCATCATCATCATCATCATCATCATTATCAAAATCTACTTCACCACCAACATCAAATATATATACAATTAATTCTGGACAAAAAACTTTAACAGAAACAACATATTCAATTTTGCGGAATTGTTGTTTTGATTGAAGCTTGAAAAGATTAATACCATTCTCGATAACTCGGTTTAATTGATTAGCTGAGAATGCAGCCGAGATTAAAAAGTGAAAAGACGCTGCTTTTAACAGTGTGTTTTGTAACCTCCGGAGCAAATGGAACTATTTATGCATATTTTTGTTGGTGTTCTACTCATCTTATTATATTTGTATTTTCATTTGACATGGATGTACAATTATTGGAGAACAAGAGGAATACCCTGTGTTCCGAAAATCATTCCAGGACTAGGTCACATGTGGACAATTCTGACCCTGAAAGAAAGTTTTCCTACTTTATGTGAAAGGATTTACAAAAGCTACCAAAATGCCAGCATGGTTGGATTTTATCAGTTTAAAACACCAACGCTGCTGCTTCGTGACCCTGAACTTGCAAAGTCTGTGCTAGTCACTAACTTTTCTAGCTTTGGAGAAAATCAGATTTTACTGGATCCGGATTTAGATCCGTCAATGAGTAAAAATCCGTTCTTTACGACCAAGAAGAATTGGAAGAAAGTGCGTGCAGTTATGACAACGGGTTTTTCGAGCAGAAAATTGAAATGTCTGTTTCTGTCGACACGTGAAGTTTCTTATAAATTGGAAAAGTACTTGGATGATACTCTTGACAAGACAGATGGAAACGAAATAGAATTGGTTGATTTTTGGAACAAATACACTGGCGAATTTGTCGCTCATGTTGGATTTGGAATAGAAGGTCATTGCTTTGAAGATGCTGATAATTTTGAAAAAGTAATTTCTCGGATGTTTGGCGCAACAATGTTAGCAAGGGCTGGTGAAATGTTGTCATTCTATTCACCACGATTGGCGAAATTATTAAGGATTCGTAGAGTGCCGAAACAACTGGAATCATTTTTTCGGAAAAGTATTAAAGGTATTTGGATTTTGTCTCCGTATTAAACGTTTCCATTTCAATTAGTTACGTCATTTTGACTGTCATTAAACGTCATTTTGATTGTTATTTTAAACGTCATTTTATACACCATTTTACACCTCATTTTATGTCATTTTACACCTCATTTTTCTGTTAACTCCAATGCAATTTGCAAGCGATTTTTCGTCAAAGTGCCTCAGAGGCACCAAAAAGTTATCGAATTTTGTGTCTGTTATAGCTGACCCCGATTTGTGGTTAGAAAATAATGATGCGTCATTTTTCGACAGATGTCATCGAGACGAGGAAAGGAAGCGACGTCAATTACAACGATTTCTTGCAAATGATGATAGAATATGAAAAACTGCACGGAACTGACGAGTCACTTGACGAGAAACAATTAGTGATCTACATGGAAGGTTTTTTGCTGGAAGCGTATGAATCCGCAAGCATCACTTTGAGCTTTCTCTGTCTCCAATTAGCATTACATCCGGAAATTCAAGAAAAAGTGAGGCAAGAAATAAAATCCGCTCTTGATAAATTCAACGGCGAATTGTGTTATGAAGTTCTTAATGAATTGAACTACTTGGAGCAAACGTTGTACGAGTCAATAAGAATGAACGCCACAATTCCTCTGCTGTCCAAAGCTTGCACCGAAGAATGTCAACTTTCCGGTAACGACGGTCTCTCATGTAAAATTAATCCTGGAGTAATAACATTAATTTCTCTCTATGGATTGCATATGGATCCAAAATATTGGCCAAATCCGGATAGATTCGATCCCGAACGATTCAGCGAAGCTGAGAAAGAAAAGAGGTCAAAATTTGTGTTTTTGCCTTTTGGCGAAGGTCCGAGAATGTGTCTGGGAAGGAGGATGGCCATGATTGAAATGAAATTGGCTTTAATTCAATTACTGACTTTTTGTAATTTAGAAATTTCACCGAAAACTGATACTCAGATGAAACGAGATTTGCACTTTTCAACTACACCGAAAAATGGACTCTGGGTGTGTTTAAAGCCTTTAAGAAACAATTGATAATAATTCCACACTAATAGTGCCTTTCTTAACTTTCCTACAATTTTCTGACACAGCTTATCAATTAACAATTTTGTAAAAAAGTGAACAAGGAGGAAAAATTCAATGTTTACCTTTTCCAAAATGTGATCGTGGCGGAAAAAATTAAAAAATCCATTCTCTTCGGCTTTCGTTTCTATCTTGTGAGTGACGGCGAAAACTTTTGGATCTACTTCTGTCCTTTGTAAAATGTAGATTACGTAATAAAACAAAAGTACAAAAATTATAGAAGCCCGTATTAAAAACATTTACACATGTCAAAATTGAAAATATAATAATATAATTCGAATCAATGTTTTGCAGATGAAATTAAAAATTTTATATTGTTCTTATTATTATTATTATTATTATTATTATTATTATTATTGTGATTATTGTTATTATTGTTATTATGATTATTATTATTATTATTGTTATTATTATTATTATTATTATTATCTTTTTTATTTTGTTATTTTAATTATCATTATTATAATTTTATCAATAACTTTATCAATATTGTCGCTGTTATTTCCAAGTATAATCTGAAAACTGCAAAAATAATGAACTAGAAGTATTAAATATGGTTATCAAAGTTATGTTACGATAACGATTATGGCAAGTGTACTGGCGATGCAACGAAATTACAATATTTCATCAATCTCGTCACCCTAGGGAAATAAACTGAGGCGAACCACGTTTCTTCGATCAGCTTCCGTATTTGAGCAAAACTGAATTTCAACATGAGATCTCCAGACCGTGAACCAATAAAAACGATCCACGAGAACTAAAAAGATACTTCGAATGCAGCTTACATGCTCTTAACATCTTGTTAAAATTGTCACACGCAAATTTATGTAATTTTCGATTTTAAATGTTAAACAAAGTTTTTCACTGGCACAGAAAACAATACAATCGTGGCCTTTAAAGGCAACATGTTTCTAGAGCACTAGTGAGAAATCGATGTTTCCGAATCCATAGGAACGTCCATTCAATAAATGATATTATCGTTCCTAGAAGAAAAAAATTATAATCAATAAACTGAACATTTGAGTAGTTTTAAAGCGCGTAAATATTTGCAAAGTATCAATCTCATATAGTTTAGGCGTAGAAATTGTTATTGAGGATTTTTTTTATTGTGCATATTATTAGCTATGTTTTTAATATTTGAAAAACAATAAAACATATAAAAAATATTTTATATGTTTGTTTTACATTTAATATGTTTTTTAATGAATCGAATTATAATTTATTCTAATTTTTACGTTTCTATCGGACGTACATTTTGGAAAAGCAACTATCCATCTCCTGCACACGCTTTGAAGAATATTTGGGTGATTCTACAAATTGAAGGACGAAAATGTCGATAACGATGATAATTTCGGCAATAGGTTTTTTGCAGAATAAAGTTTTGCCAAGTAAGTATGAATCATCCAGAAGTAGCCGATAGATTTAAAAAAATCATAAATTTTATAGACATTAAGTAAAAAATATGGCACCTGCAATTATTATAAACTGAAATAAATAGAATAACTTGAAAAATAAGTAGTGAATTTTTATTAAACTTGCTATTCACGGTCTTTTGGATTCACTGGTTATGAATTTAATGCCAGCTTTTTCAAATTCAAAATGACCGATCCAATATGGCGGACGAACTTGTTTACAAATAGTTATTATCGCTTGACTTTTGTTACTCGGTCGATGGTCGCTAATTCAGAATTTGATTCCAGTTTTTTTAAAATTCAAAATACCGAATCCAATATAGCGGGAGAGTTTTTTAAATAACAGTTATTTTCATTTGCATTTGTTTACTTAACGAAAATGATCAACTTTTAAAAAATTCGTCCGCCACTTTGAATTTGAAGAAACTGACATTAGATTTGTAATCATCGATAAAAAACGCATTCTCCAGATAACAAAGGTTTTCAAGTAATTAGTCAAATAATACGTCTTTTTTTATTTATGAAAAAAATACGAGTTTCAATGTTTCAAAAAATTTGTTTTTAATTACTGTCATTTTACTGCTTTAATTGTACTGTTTTAATTGTACTGTTTTAATTGTACTGTTTTAATTGTACTGTTTTAATTGTACTGTTTTAATTATTGTTACTGTAATTTATTAATAACAATTAATTGGAAATAAAATTAACGTCAATTACTACTACATAATTGAAATGTGTAAATTAAAAACTATATTAAATATAAATATAAATAAACTATAAAAACTATTTCAATGAGTACCTATAGTTATTTACTAACTGTATTTGTAGTTTTCTGTAATGAATAGATTTCTACTAAAAATTACGTCTTTCACTAAAAATTACAGTAAATCTAAAATGCAGTCGGTAAACAACTTTTCGTTATAAAATTAGAGAATGTGACTAATTCAGATTTAGAGAGTATGAGGAAGCAATATATTGGATTTTAATATACATTTATTTAAATTTAATATAATTTTGCTTTGCAATCGAGCCAATTTATTTAAATCTAACACAATTTTATTTAAGTCAAACAAAATTTCATTTGACAAACAAATTTTTTGATTGATTCCTTTATGTTTCAATTTAACAATATTCAAATTAAACAAAAGTTTCCCTCTCAAAAAAAAATGCCGGCACTTATATGCCGCAGAATTATTTTTTAACATAATTTGTATTATGATTTTTATCTTATAAGTACATAATTTTCCAAATCTTTAAAATTAAAATATCCAACTTGTCATCTTCACGAATTAAAAACTTATAAAGTTAATTAAAATTTGACGTGCATTTGTATCATGTAACGGGAAGATTTCTCCAGCAATTAGTGTTCTTTGAAGAGGATCGGAAATTTTTTCTATAAGACATCGCAAAGTATTTTTAGCAACTTTCTCAAACGCTCCTTTTATCACAATTTTCTTAACGTCTCTCGACGCGGAACTTGGTTCAATATTAATTAGTTTTCATAAATTAATTACTTTTCTCGATAACACAGATGTAGCGCTATTTTGGTTTTAGTCATTTTCTCCACGAATTTGTACATGGAGATGTTGAAATATATAGGTATTAGAAACTTGATTACTTATAGGTAATATAATTGATATCAGTTTATTTTTTTAATTAAACGCGAAAGACTTGTGATAGGTCGAGTTAATTAACACATTTGAGTAACGCGAGCATGCACATGCACTTTTCAAATTGAATCAAAGTACACATAACCTTAAAATTTCATCATTACCTATATATTACACGCAAGTAGTTAGCGAATTGTTGCTCGAGTCAAAGCTATTTGTGAATAATTAAGTGAATTTAAATAAGTTTCACTTGTAATTTTTCTCGTCCTTGTAAATTACATTACTTCATGATTACTGTTACAAATTGTTGCAGCTACTAAAAATAGTACTGATTTTTAAAAAAAGTGGACCATTTGAAAAAATAGCAAACACAATTGTTATAAAAGAGTACTGGTTTTAGAAAAAAGTAGGACATTTAAAAAAAGCGTGGATGTATCTGATTCTCTTAATGGAGGTTAATGGGTGAGTGTAGCGATAAAATGTGTGCAGCATGGGGGTGGTTATGAAGCGAATCCGCGATAGGGGCATGGGAAATATACGGAAGTAGCAGTTTACCGCGATTGGTCATTGGAGCCACGACGAGGGTAGCATATGTTTTGCATGAGGGTTCATTTTGTTCTCATTAGCATCTGTTGGTCACGTGTTGAATCATTGCAGCCTTTTAACCCCCCTCCCCTTCGATCTGGGAAATGATTTTCTCTCCACTTAAAAGTCACCCCCTGCGGGTAGTTATACGCATTATATACATCCCTTTTATGTGTGAAAATATTTTAATCACCGGATACTTCACTTTTATTAAGTTTATCTTTATTTAATAATGCTTTTTATCACAAAATTAAATACCTCATATTCCTCATGAATACTTTTTCCCAAAATATTATTCTCGCTCTTTAAATCTGAGTCAGCGTTTTTCGCTGATTTTAAAAGTTGCACTGAGAAAAATGAGTTTGTTGTTATATGGCTAATAATCAGCTATAATAATTAGCTGTTATAGCAAAACATTTTAGCTGTTATAGCAAAACATTTTAGCTGTTACAGCAAACCATTTTAGCTGTTTTAGATAATTATTAGCTATTCCAGCTAAATGAGTTTGCTATTGTGTGCCGATACACTGAAAAAAAAGTAGTAGGTTTTACTACTTTTTAACTACTCTGAGTAGTACAATAAGTCCTCAACTAAATTTAAAAGATTGTATTGACTATACCTTAAAGTAGTTAAAAGAACTAGGAATATAATGGAAACTACTACTTTAAGTATAGTAGATTTTACTACATATATAGCAGTTCTGTAGCTGTAATTTAACTACGTATTTAAGTAAAATGAACTACTATGTATCAACTACTTCAAAAGTAGTTAAATTAACTATATAGCAAAAACGTCAGAATAACTATAAAAGCAGTTACTACTAACTACTTTTCACTCAACTATCCTATTTGAAGCTGTCGGTCAAATTTTTTTCAGTTTATGAATATTGTTCCCTGCATGTCTGTTTTAAAATCTATTAGCTTCTGAACCCTTACTAGTAAGCTATGTGCTTTACATCAGTTTGTTATAATTATATTCATGTTTACTAAACAGAAATTGCGAGGAAATATGTAATTGTTGCTTATCATGGGATACAGTTATATATGTATATATATTTGAGCTTGCTTTTGATTATATTCAATCTCTGACATAATATTCATAAATCTAGGCGTAATCGAAAGTAGTGTCAGTCAACATCACCTGGGGAATTCCGTGTCATGGGAAAACCCGAGCATGGAATCCAGAGAGGAAGCATAAACCGGATATGACTGTGTTATGTCATGAATAATGCAACAAACTTCAAATTTGCTTTTGTATTCGTGTCATTTATATTCACAAACTGATAACACAAGAAAGAAGGAATTTTTTGTAAAAAAAAAAACTAAAGCAGAGCGTATTATACTCATTTGTGAAAGAGATTTGAATATTCACTGTTTTTGTGGGAAACTTTGAACTTTGATAATAAACGCATATTCGGGCACATATATTATATGTCAATTTTCGTTATACATGCAAAGCCGATTCTTAATCACATTGATAATTAAATGTTAAAATTGTTCTTATGTACAATCAAAATGAGCAACAATTGCAAATAATAATTATAGTGACTGAAACATTTAAATTTTCTCTCCTGGCAATTCACTTCCATAATCCATAGCATTTAACATTAAAATTAATATACAGTCAATTTATAGTAATAATGTTCATACTGAAAATAAACTATAAAAGCATTCAACGTGTCCAACCGAAAGCGCAAGTTCATCTTGGAGATTTGAAAAGCGTAAAAACTCTGCTTTGGAAGGAAATAAAAAAATTAAAAAATAGACAGCAAGAAAGAGAAAGAAAGAAAGAAAGAAAGAAAGAAAGAAAGAAAGAAAGAAAGAAAGAAGAAAGAAAGAGAGAGAGAAAGAAAGAAAGAATAAAAAAAAGAAAGAAAGAAAGAAAGAAAGAGAGAAAAAGAGAAAAAGAGAAAGAGAGAAAAAGAGAAAGAGAGAAAGAGAGAAAGGGAGAAGGGGATAATGGGAGAAAGAGTGAGAAATGGGTTTCATACCATTAGAAAAGGGTGCAATCAGAGCTTCTCACCTGGCTTGAAACAGGGATCGAATTTAATGTACTTCTAAGTGGGGAGCTGCAGTTGAAAACCGTTAATGCAGCTCTTTGTTTACCTCATTTCCATAACACAAAATCAAATTAATGATTGAAATTTCTCTATAGCATTGGAATATAAGCAAACGACATGTTATTTTGCGAATCATGTTTAGTTTGTCCAAAAATGTTGTCATTCTCATTTAGAGGTTATGTTTCATCTATATATTATTGAACGCATTAAGGCCATGTGATAAAGAATGACGTAGATGTTCACGTGACTCAAAGACAAAAATTTTCTTCGGTTTTATATATATATTCTTAAAATATAAGATTGGTATATAGACATTTATAGTAGTATATTATGCATCAAGTGTCATAAGTACGTCTTTATAGTCGAGCGGTGATATTTCCAAACGAGACAAAAGACGTACTTATGACACATGATACATACGATATTTTATGCAACAAAGTCGTATTGTGGTGACTCTACCCTACCTGTATCGGCACATACTAAGTTCCTCCACATAGCCCAAAAGGTCAATAATGTACCCATTATTACCCTAGGGTAATAATGAGTCCTTTATTGACCTTGCCCACAGGTCAATAAAGTGCCCTAGGGCACTTTATTATAGCACTTTATGCCCTAGTCAATATTGCCCTAGGGCATATTTGCAGGCCAATAAAGTGCTTATTATTACCCTAGGGTAATAATGAGTACATTATTGACCTGTGGGCTTGTAACGAGGAACTTAGGATGCGCCTACACACGTAGGTAAAGTGACAACAATACGCCTGTGTTGCATAAAATACATATCAGAATTGTCCCACTGTTATGAATTTGTTCACATATTATTTAAAACAAGTTTATCAAATTAGAAAAGCATATAAATTTGTTAAAGTAGTATTTTTTGTAAATCAAAAGTAGAAGAATGAGGATCCGTATATGTAAAGCTTGGCTCAGAGGGCAGTACAATAGCTGGTTTCTTTTGGAGCATTATTTTAAAAATTAAGAATTAATAGTTTTGATTTTCAGTAATATTAATAAAAGAAAAAGTGAATTTTTGCGTCTAATGATCAAATTAATTAAGTATAAGGCTATTAACCTAATTGCAACTCATGCACAATAACTTTAAAATCTTTTCTTCAAATCATTGAAATTCTTTTACATAACCTAAAAATGTCCAAGTTGCTAAAGAAGTAAGTGCAATTAAACAAAATTCATTATTTTGATAATTATATTAAAATTTATCATTTTTTATTCCTTTTCTGGACAAAATACACTTTAATTTGTTTTATTTTGCATTATGCAATGAATGACATTTAAAATTTGGCGCTCAAGAATCTTACTGCAGTGCTTCCACCAAGTGGCAAAGTTTGGCCGCGAGGATCCCCGTTGTTTTAAATGAAACAAATATTAACCTACATTTTCTATATTTACTGCTCTTTTATACGTTTTAACAATAGAAAAATACTTTTTTACAATTTTGAAACATTTTTCCCAGATAAAATGATACAATCGATCAAATTTATGAATGAAAGAAGTTGGTTTTTTGTACGTTGGGTCCAATAAGATTATTTTTTAGTGTGGAAATGGGGTATTTGAAAAGAAAGAGTGGAAAAGTAGGGTTAGAACGATAAAAATGACGGGCAGGATTTCAGATTACGAGGCGGTTGGCTCATTCTTTAGGCAGGGTAACCTCATCCTTTGTTATGTGCTGCTATTTAAAGGGGGGAGCGGGGTGTGGCAGGTACCTGCCATCCCTATGGAGAATTATTATGGTGCTTTGGGGCGTAGAAGGGAGTGAAGCAGAGAAGTGAAATAGACAGAGATGGTCGATGCACTTGTTCGCCGGGACACTAATTTCCTACGCTTTCAGTGGCTCTCATCCCTTAACAATTAATTATGGAATTTTGACAATAACTAGATAATCGTTACCTCTAAAGTAGGCACTCAAATAGAAGTTCACAATCTGTTAATAATAATAAACAATTTTCAAGAAATTATTATTATTATTTGTTAAATTGTTTTGTGGTTGTTATGTAGCACATTATATTATGTTCATTGTGTTATTTTATACTACATATTTAACATCTTTTTGACACTAATTACGATCTTCATTTTTTAGAAAAACTTAAAATTCATATGTCAGATTTATCAAATTGTAAAAGTTCAACTTTTCAAAACCTTTCACGTTTTTTTATTTTGTTTTCACATGTAAACTTTTCTCTTATTGATCATTTGTTCGTTTAAAAAAAAAAAGTTTTCTAAATTTTCTATTTACTTTTATAGAAGTACACTGTCTTGTCCCATAGTTTGCAATGCAACTTTTTTTTTATCATTTACCGTTTAAACAATTAACTACATTTTTGGTTTGTATTATAGTAAATATTTATAGTACAAATGTTGCATATTATATTAAAAAAAACTTTCGTTTCTAAAATTAAAACTTCATAGTTTTATTTGCAAACTCCCTTAGGTACCCCGTTTTGCCCCACCTCCCCCTATTACACTGCAAAAAAGAAGTATTGTTTTCAACACATTTCCGTCTGGAACAGTTTACATAAGTGTCAATTTGGACTGATTTTAAGACCAAGAAATGACTTATTCTTGTTTTAAGCCAAAAAATTAACTGATTGTGTAAACGGTTTAAGACTTTCTTTTTTCTGTGTATGTTCTGCTCTGTTACATTATGATATATTATGTTATGTTACATTCTGTTATATTAAGTTATATTGCATTATGTTAAATTATATTATGTTATATTACATTAAGTTACATTATGATAGATCATGTTATATTATATGTTATATTAAGTTACATTACGTCATATTATGTTACACTCTGTTATATTAAGTTATATTGCATTATGTTAAATTATATTATGTTATGTCACATTAAGTTACATTATAATAGATCATGTTATATTATATGTTATATTAAGTTACATTACGTCATATTATGTTACATTATGTTATATAGTTATAGTTATATATTATATAGTTATTAATTAAGTTATATTATGTTATGTTATATTAAGTTACCTTACGTTATATTATGTTACATTATGTTATATTAAATTATATTATGTTATGCTATATTAAATTAAGTTACATTATAATATATTATGTTACATTATATTACATTACATCATGCTATATTAAGTTACTGTATATGTTTTGTTATGTTCTATTATGTTATGTTATATTAAGTTATATTACGTTATATTATGTTACATTATGTTATATTAAATTATATTATGTTATGTTACATTATGTTATATTAAATTATATTATGTTATGTTATATTAAATTAAGTTACATTATAATGTATTATGTTACATTATATTACATTACATTTTGCTATATTAAATTACAGTATATGTTTTGTTATGTTCCATTATGTTATGTTATATTAAGTTACATTACGTTATATTATGTTACATTATGTTATATTAAATTAAGTTACATTATAATATATTATGTTACATTATATTACATTACATTATGCTATATTAATGTATAGTATATATTTTGTTATGTTCCATCATGTTCTATTATGTTATATTAAGTTATGTTATATTAAGTTATATTATGTTATATTAAGTTATGTTATGTTATGTTATGTTCTATTATGTTATATTACGTTATATTAAGTTATGTTATGTTATGTTCTATTATGTTATATTACGTTATATTAAGTTATGTTATGTTATGTTGTGTTATATTATGCTATATTATGCTATATTATGTTATATTATGTTATGTTACTATATTATGCTATATTATGTTATATTATGTTATGTTATGTTATATTACGTTATATTAAGTTATGTTATGTTATATTATGCTATATTATGTTATGTTATGTTATGTTATGTTGTGTTATATTATGCTATTTTATGTTATATTATGTTATGTTATATTACATTATGTTATATTAAGTCATAGAATGTTATGTTATACTAAAGTTACATTATGTTATATTATCTTAAGTTACACAGTGTTACATTTGAGTCGGTCTTCAGAAATTGCGATGTTATGAAATGAATAAAGTTTTTACCTTCTTATGTATCGTAAACAAGTGCGTGACCTTATAAGAAAAAAAATTGTAGGTTATGTTTGATGTTTTTAATAACAATAACAACAACAATAATAATAATAATAATAATAATAATAATAATAATACACATATTTTTTTCTCATTTCCTAGTTTAAAATTGTTGGAATAAAATCTGTGCAGTATAATAATTAATCAAAGTAGAGAGCAAAGTAGAGGGCAAAGTAAATGAACTTCTTAATTAAGGGATCATAATAACGAAAACAAATCCACTGGCATGGCATAAGTTGATTTATAATGTCGTGTCTCCCAGAAATTATGATTAATTTGTAATATCCTTGAGAAATAAATTATATACTACAACAATATCACCTGTATTTTCTTAAGCACCTTGACATTTTAAAGGAAAAGAAATTGATTTCCTGTTTTTGTTTTGTGGGAAATTGTAGGGTGCTAGACATATGGCTTATAAACAGTTTTAAAAGAAGTGTAATAATTCTCTTTTTGATCGGACACGATTCGAGGAGACTTAACATTTTTTTAGGCCAGAGAGTGTACAGGTACATAAAAAATTCGAGAAGCCATGGGAATTTTAGAATCATATAGTGATACTAAATCACAAAAGTAGGATGGTACTATTCATGCTTTTGGACTCCCCTTTTATTCTCTTCGTGCCCACATGCAATTAAATAAATATATAGTTACAGAAAATGTCTAGTGTTCTATGATTATGTATGTGTCTTCTAAACTGCTTTTTGTACACCTATATATTGATATTTATCAGTTCAAAGTTCAACAATAAGATTTTATATTCATAAGCTAAATGCACATTCTACATGCAAATGTATACATGTAAATGCGTACTCAATATTATTTCTGATTTGCATTAATTGTAATTAATAATTCATTCATTTTTTGTTCATTATTATTGTTAGTCCATTTTTCAATCCGCTAAATCAATTATTTATTATCATCAAAACGTTATTAATTATGTAATTAAACATATCATTTGCAGAATGTTCATTTGTACGCATACATTATTTTTACGTGAAATTAACGTCAATTATGAAATTATTATATCAATAGGTACTGAAAATAAAGTTGAAAAATAAAAGTAATGTAAAATAAAATTACATTCAAAGAAAAACGAATAATTTTCATGTATTATATTGTTTTTATTTTTTAATATAACAGAGAAAAGTGCATTTCGAAAATTTTCTACTTCTAAAGATGTTAATTTTTAAAAAATCATAATTACCATAAGTTTTGTCAAATAGAAAAATGAAAAAATACGTGTTCCTCTATTTTTCATATATAGAATTAGAAAAAGATGGTTTCAAATAAAAAAAAATGTGAATGAGAATATTCCGTGGAATGCCCCATATACAAAACATGCATATATAAATTATCAATATACGCACGTACATTTCAACCTCTTTATAATTTTTCGAAGGGCGAAAGTTAATTATAAAGAGGTACAGCGGATCTTATTTTTTTTTTTAATACAGCTAATGTGGTTTACCAAGGAAAGTTTTAAAAGTTGTATTGGAACATTGCAACTTTTCATTTGGAACTTTTGACCTACAATGAACTAATTCTTATAGAAAAGGAAACAATTGAAATCCTGGTGGAAACAATGCAATGTGAGATTAAAGCATAGAAATACAAATTTACATTTCATAGGTGAAGTTTACTTTGAAATCTAATATAACGTAATTTAGTTAATTAATATAAATCACTGACTGTCTCCACAATATGTAGGTAGTTATTTCGAAATAAAATTAACTACCACGATCAAGTTAATTAAAAGTAATTAATTATATTACTTTAGTTTAATTACCTTTGTGTACACACTAAAATTCATCCAAATGAAAATGATTGGTTGATCATGTTGATGACAAGCCTGTAATATTCTTCATCAATGATTTTTTTCTTGTAACCTCTTTGCTAGAACAAAAAATGACAGAAAAAACTGCACCAAAATGACAGACAATTGACAGAAAAAAGACAGAAGGATCCTAAAAATTTTATACTTGCATTAAATGTCAGTATAGACGAGTAAACTTTAATAAAATAAATTCGGCTTCTTATAAATTGCGAGAAGTGTAACGAGACAGTCCTACCTTGCGACGCTCAGATGAACTAAAATGTAGAGAACTTTCGTTTGCTAAACGCGGGAATGTTTAAAAATGTTAAAATAATATTTCAAAAGAAATTTAAGAATAAACAAATAATTAATAAAATTATTAAACAACAATGCAACTTATTATAACAAAAATAAGCTTAGCCACTTATAAATTCATTAATTCTTAGTTGATTTTCATACTTTTTCTTAAAATACTATTTTCACATTTTCAAACATTCCCGCGTTTAGCAGCCGAAAGATCTGTGAATTTTAGTTCGGCGTCACAAGGTAGAGCTGTTACTTTATATTTCCCGCATTTCAGAAACTGAATTAATTTTATAGAAAATGTCAGCTGAGAATAAATCGAATTTTTTAGCAAAATTAGTTCAGCCAATACACAGTCTTTAGTGTCAATCACAATTAACAATACTTATGGAACAAAAACGTGTTTAAGGTCTATGTATACCTAAGTTGATTTCCAAAAATTCAAAATGGTGAATTGGATATGGCGGAGGAATTTCATTTACCCTCTGTAATGTTGAGATTGCTTCAAATTGTTTCAATTGTTTATTTGTTTGTCATTTTCAAAATGACATTTGTTATACTTTAAGGGTAAATTGTCGGATAAATTTTAATTATGTGTCACGTGACTACTAACGTCATTTTCTTTCACTTAACCTCTAAATATCACTGTGCTTCGATATGCAAAAACAGTAAAATATTTCTTGATGTCGCATATGTATACGATTTTAAAATCGTACAATTCTAAAAACCATTGTTAAATAAAAGTCCATTATTTGTTGCAAAGACAAAATAAAAGAATCCTAAAACCAGTAAAAAATTATTTAGAGCTGTAGCAATAATGATTTAGAACTGTAGCAATAATTATTCAGAACTGTAGCAATAATTATTTAGAACTGTAGCAATAATTCTTTAAAACTGTAGCATTAATAAAAATAGGGTTCTTATATGACACCTCTAAAAATAAGAGATATATATTCTGCATTTTCTCAAATTAATTAATTCAAATTAATTCAAATCAATTACGGTACTCGAAGTGAACAAAATATATTTATTACTTTTATACAAACAAAATTCAAATGATAGTTTGCAGAGATGTAAAATTTCAAAATGGCTGTTTCAAAATGTCTGATTCAAAATGGCGGATTCAAAATGGCGTATTCAAAATGGCGGGAGATCCTTAAAAATTGCTTGACACTTGTTATTTGGAGTTTCTGTTCAAAAATTTGACATCAGGCTTCAAAATCTAAATTGTCGACTTAAATGATTATATTTCAGAAATAGAAATAAATTGTTTTTATATGATGTTAAAAAATTGTTTCTTCAATGTTGTCAAACATTCTGTCAAAAATAACTTATCAACAGAGAGTAAAATTTTAATAGAGTAGTGACAAGAAATTTTGTCTGTCCTTTGGATTCTGCGGAAATTTTCGTGTTCTTTGTGGAAGGTATACATTTTGCACAAATTGGAGCGCAAATAACGAGATTCTGCTTGCGCCGGGTGTAAAGGTAAGCGCGTGAGAACGCGGGCAGATGCGTTTTCTACGTACGAAAATCTACGTAAGTCAACGTGCAAGAGGGTGTGCAAGCTGGATAAAAGCTGGGCCAAGGGTCGAATCAAGGGTGAGGGCCGGTGGGCCCAACGTAACGACCATCAGACCCCTCCTTCACCAAGAAAATTGCGCCTCGAGTAAGTCGATGCCAAACAAAGAGTGAAACACGAGCTCTTGGGATTTTGCTATTTCTTGCTTCCTTTACCCCAACAGTATGAATATCTCGCAAAAAATGTTTTTAAACACGGATTTTATATATCGAACAGTTCGAAAACGAATTTCACTCTTTTTTCGAATCAAAATTTAGACCCAACTTTGAGGAGCGTGCAACAATGTGTGTCTGTTTCGAAGGAAGGGGCCTTAGAAGCAAACGATTGTAGGTTATGTTTTGATGATAGTTAAATGATTAAATAAGATAAATGTCCCAATTAGTTTCTTATTAAAAATTGTACTGCAGTTAATAAAAGGAAACTTTGTTTCAATATTTTCTTTTACAAAAAATTTGTTATTTGATTAAACTTAATTATTTCCGGAATTAAAATTGGTATTAATAAATGTTTTTCTCCTAAAATATAATTAATCATTTATTTTTTAGTGAAATAATATTGTTGTACCAATTTGTGTTTTCCTATGAAAACGCATGGAGATCGTTATTTTTTTCCTTTTATTTGAAAAATCTTTAAAAACACGAAACTTTTTGAAACAGATATTACAAATTGACAAAATCGCTTCACTTTGGTCATATTTTTCAAGAATTTCGCCGATTTAGAATAATAATTTAATTCAGAAAAATTATTTAATCATTGCACTTTGTTCGTTTTAAGAAATTCAAAACAAAAAAATTTGCGGACTGTCAATTCTGCGGTCGGCAGTGTTATAAAAATGTTTATATTACTTTAAACATAAATTCGAAAATTGAAATTGAATTTATTATACTTAAAAAATCGCACAATTTGAATACAGTCTCATTTTTGATGAGAATGTAAAAAACAAACAAAATTAATTATTACCTTTTTGTACGTAATGGTTGCTGTTACACTCTTCTTTTCCTAATTTTAATTTAGAATATCCTAGAGTGATTAAATTTCTTTCTTCATTTGCTCAGTGTGGATTATATTTCATTCGCGTTTAAAGAAATAATTAAAATCACGAAACTCTAACAATAATTTAATTAAACACAGCAAAATGTCAAAACCTTCCAAAAAAATAAAAATTGAAAACAGCGACAAAATTCAGGCCTGGATAGAATGAATGAATAAATAAATAAATGAATGAACGAATGAATGAATGAACGAACGAATGAATGAACGAATGAATGAACGAATGAATGAATGAATGAATGAATGAATGATTGAATGAATGAAAGAAATTGTCCATTATTATCAGATTTATCAATATATTTAATTAATTAATGAAACTTAATTAATAAATAATAACTTACGAAACAAAATAAAAGAAATTCAACTTAGTAAACAATACTTTCGTTCCACATCATTAATGAAGAAATAAAGGAAAGAAACATGCTTTTTCGGCTGTTTGAAAAGTAAATTGGGCATAAAAGATTGATCGAAAATGAGGCGCAACTTATGAAAAGGATGAGAAGGGGAGTTTTGATTTGAGAATTGGAAAACGAGAACATTTGCAGGTGGGGTTTAAAGCTTTTCATCCGGTGCGTGGGAAACACAGACACAGAAATTCCGACACCCTGTGCTTTTGACTCTCTGCCTCCCCTTTATACTCTCAAAATAAACTCAGCGCGGAGTATACATTAAGTTTTGCATAAACACAGGGTAGTTTATATACATGCTTAGAGTCTCTTTACTTAAGTACACATTACGCCCGAAATATCCTCAAATTAAGACAAGAAATGCATCTATTCTCAAACTCCTGCAAACATTAGATTTTTACATATTTCGTTATTTTCCTCGCTTGCTCACATTTAATCAAGTAAAATTCTCGTTTATTTGCAAATTAAATTATTCCAAGATATAACTATTTTTTTGTTCTTCAAAATATCCCTTAAATTGTGAATAAATCGAGTCTCAAATATTAATATACAGGGTGACGCAAAATGATAGCTTTCCTAGCAGATTAGAAAGTAGACGAAATTATAACTTTCATTATTTATATGAGTATTTTTTTTCTTGTTTAATAAAAACTTTTAGTTCTGAAGAGGACTGCTGTGCAGATCGAAACGTTAAAAAAAGTGTTTTTTCTTTTCTTTATCTGACTCGGAGTGATCGATATATTTTTGTTTGATTTAATAAGAAGATACCGAGTGATAAATTCATAATTATAATAACTTTTATTATAATTACTATAACTATATTGTGATTCACCCTGTACATTTATATTTCCGACTGTATTCATTTCCTAACTTGTATATTGGAAAACTGAAACTATTCTTGTTTCTGCACTTTTTTGTAACTATTCTGATTCAGCCTGTATATGTAATAGATTGTGTATACATGTATTGTTTGTAGAGACATACGACAGTAATTATCTCTTTCGGTAGGTCATTTCGAGTCTACCCGCATGGTGGTCCCTGAGCGCAGTAGAAACTGTCCTATCGTTATCCTGCTCCAAGTGATTCATGACAATTCACGCTCTATCAAAAAATCAATTAATGAATTAAAACTCCACGTGACGTCGTCATCGTTCCCTTTATCATCAATTATTTACACTCATTAATGACCCTTATTCTTTCACCAATCGCAAATTTCACGTTTGTAATATTCCTCTGTAGATTATTATAAATTGGAATTCAAATGACGATGGTCATTTGGAAATGGATTCCATCTTTGAAATGGAATTATAACGAATTCGCACACTGTTGCAGTTTTAATTTAATCATTGACGATCCTGTGGATTTTTTTTTGCAGATTCCCATTCAGTCCTGTTTCTTTTATGTGTAAGAAAATAGAAGCTGAGAAAAGAAGCGAAATCGCTCTTATGCAAGTTCGGAACTGGTTTGTTTGCCAATATGATGCAAACCCAAATCCGCCGTTGGAACACATGAATATCCTCTTTCTGATGCAAAACGCAATTTGAGGCAGTTACAAGTTGCGGGTATTTTCGATTGCGTGCGTTCAAAATTTGAGAGGCAATTAAATTTATATTGGTTTTTAGGATCTGGGAGTTTGTTAGACGCAATATAAACGGAGGTTCTTTATCTTTATTATTTTTAAACATATCGCTGCAAGAACAGGACATTTTCGTGAAGGGCAATAAAAGGAGAATATATGCACCCCATTGTAAATCATGTCCCTTTTGTGTTGCAAGATTTAAGCTAAGAACTAACCGTACTTCAAAACCGTTAGTACCGATGTGTCTTTTACAACTGTAAACATTCGGAAAGAAATCCGGGATGCCCGAAATTCGATTCTCATTTAGTCGGGTGAACCAAAAAGTTATTTTCTTCTATTGATGTTATTTTTCGTTTCTACAATATTCGCAAAACAAATTCGAATAAAAATCGCTTGCTCAAAAGAACCGAATCATTCACTGAAGACGTGATGATCAAAATGATGAAAACACATTCTTAAGATTGTTTCTACAATTGTCCTCATTTTTTTCAATCTGTTTGCAACTTTGATGTTTTTATTTGATTTCTTTTACTTTGATCCTTTTATTAATATTATATATTTCCATCGAAGTTTCCACAAGAAGGAAGAGGGAAGACACGGATTATTATTATCATCATCATCTTTATCATTGTGCATGAAAGTATAAAAACTGCTTACTCTAGTTTTAGCCAGCTGTCAAGTTTTAGCGAAAGATTGTTTGGAGACGCAATGACAGAATAATGTCGTTTGTTCCAACAAAGGATGCCAACCTTTAGGAGGGTTTCAGCTCCTTTTTATATTTCACTAGTCCTTCGATTTTTCCAGAACAGTGTCCAGAACAGTGTTTGAGTCTCTGACAATGTTTGAGGATTTCAAGTGTCAAAGATTTTAGGGGAGAAAGATTCGAAAGTAGAGCAGATTTTTGGCGAAGAAAGGTTCTGACCCTCAAGCTGAACTACATAAATTGCAAAACGTGTTAACGGTTCCCAATAATTTCCCTCTGTAAGGTTCAAATTGATTTCACGCAATTCTAAACGATAAAGTATTACCCAATCTGTCTCAATTTAGAATCCAAAAATTGTCATTTTTGCCGCAAAAGTTTAACGGATTCGTGAAATAAAGAACAAAGATTATAAAATATTTAAATTAAATTATAATAATGATGATAATAATAATAATAATAATAATAATAATAATAATAATAATAATAATAATAATAATAATAATAATAATAGTAATAGTAATAATAATAATAGTAATAAAGAATAAAAATAATGATAAAAAAATAACATGCGGGTCAGGAATAATTTTAATTCTTTAATATCAACATGTATCAATTAATGATATTTTAATATCAATGGATCATTTAGTTATCTGTACAATTCAACATTTTTGGACCAAGTTTCTACATACGGTGGTTTGTTGTATTCGATATTTGACTTAGTTGGTGTTGAATGTATTGAAAATAAGGAAGAAACGATTTTGAAGGAATTTGTTTGGAAACGAGGAAATGGAGTGGAACTAACGGGAAGAATGAAACTGATCCCTTTGATGCAGATTTCAAGGACAGGATGATTCGGTTAGCGCGCACGTGTCTTGAGATGTGTGACGTAAACACACAGGCTGCAAGAGGATTCTACATATAGAATTGAAAAAAAGCAAAAAAGTGGTCCATGAGAAATGGTTAACGGCTGCCGAGTCTTGTGAAACAGGATCTGACCACTGAAGGGTACGGCGAATATTCCGAATAGTAAAACAAAACAAAAAATCAATAGACCCAACAGCCAGCTTTTGCGTCGTTAAAATGCAAATTCAGAGTTTAGTCATCATCCGCCTTGTTTATTATTTCATATGTTAATAATTACATCTTAATTGTGATAGTCGAATCCCCATGGTCAAATTCGGGATTTGGATTCAAATTTGCGATTTGGATTCAAAGCGACTTGGATTCAAATTTGCGACTTGGATTCAAATTTGCGAATTGAGATGAACGAATTCGAATCAGCGAATTAAGATGGTAAGATTGGACTCAGCGAATAAATTGTATTTAAATGGACGAAGTGAAATCATCGATTTCAAATTGTGGAATTCCAGTGGTTGAAACTATACACTTGAGGTGCAATCGTTTAATTAAATGGACGAATTTCCATAGTTAAACTTCTGATAATAATTATACCTCGAATTATACTTTCAACGCGTATGATGTGCATTACAAAGTAATGCTCTATACGAATATCATATAATCTCTGCTACTAATAATAATAATCATATAATCTCGTTTAATGATCAGTAATTAATTATTGCAATAATACCAAAATCACGCAATTTTGTGAAATAAATTGAAATCACTGCATTTATCTAAATTAATAACTGATTGCTATTTCAATATGAATCAATGCAGTTTCGATATTCGAAACGTACAAAGAGGTGCTTTAATATTATAACAAACGGCTAAAGTTAATCCTACAGAAACGAATTAAAATACATCGAGAATACAATCCGGAACAAAATAACACATTCGGAAAAAAGTTATTTTATTCTATTTTATATTTATTTTATATTTTTATCTTACAATTTTATCATATTAATTTCATGTTCATCGAGCTTCCTCGAATTGATTGACAGTTGAAAATAAAGTTCCCCGATGGAATTAGAACCAGACAAATTACAAATCAACTTGAAAGTGGTTGAAAATAAATTAGAAACTATCCATAGAAAAGGAAAATCCGCCTGTCCCCTATTCTTTCCGAGATCACTTAAGAAGTCACAAGCTGTCATTTCCACAAAGAGGAGATGAAGAGAATTGATGAAGTTGTAAAAAATATTGTATCTTGGAAAAAGCGCGTGTCCTCACAGCGTGTGGCTTGCAATATGTATCTGCCCTCTTAAGGAAAGGGTATCTTTTACAGGCAGAAAGACACGTGCTTTTGAGTATGTGAGTACTCAGCCACGTGCAAATGGTTTCGTCGAAGATGGTAAGGAATCCCGTTCATTCTCGTTCTGCATAAATATCTATAAATAAAATTGATGAAAAAGAAGAAGGGCACCTGGACGAGATTCCCATGGATGATGCCGCCAGAGAAATCCGTTTCGCGGTTATCATAATAGACAAGGGAACAGATAGGAAGGAAGAGGAAGAAACAGGTAAGGGTAAAAATCTCGCGGCCCATTCTTGCTTCCCATTGGTGGAGAATCCTCCCTTCGTTGCTGACTATTGTGCCTGATATTTTCCCAGGGACTCCTGTTGCTCAAGGGGTCCTAGTTGTAGGGTCCCCTCTGTATATAAGGGCTTCACCCTTGGACAGAGGCACAGTTCTCCTCGATCGTCGACGAAGGAACACCATCAGCTCGGCGCCCGACCGGCTGGCCCGGTTCGGGTCGCTGTGGCCAGAACTCTTCTCGACTTCGCCGATGGTCATCTAAATCAAATCATCTTTATCAGACACAACCATCCGCAAATCATCCGCGACGTTCAGTGATCTAACCGGAAGTGCTTCAACTTTTCTGTCGCAGATCGAGGCAAACGATGGCCACCAAGTGAGAAAGCGGTGAGTTCCATTTCGGCTTTCATTCTTGGAAATACCCGGTTTTGGTGCTTCGATAGATTACTCAAAAACAACCTTCACAACCCTCTTTACGGCGATAACACCTTTAACCGTGAAATTTTGTCCCGAGTGTCATCCATTCTTCGTTACAATTACAGAATTTCCGAGTGTCCTTTTCACGATTTCATTCTAATACCATTCTTTCAATTTGATAGTAATTTATTATTTCAAATCTATTCCTTGATTAATCTTGTAATTATTCCGATTTCTTTCATTCCGGCATCATTTTTCTAATTTCTTCAAAATTTCATTCCCTGAAAATTTTTCATTTTATTCAATTATTCAAAACATGGTAGATATTGTAAAACATGGTACAATATTGTCACATCAAAAAGAAATGAAATTCAAAACAGAAGTGCAGACAAATGTTATAGAAAATAAAACAAACAGTGAAATTCGAATTATTCAAAACCGATTTCTTGAATATTTGTGGTTGAATTATACACAGGGTGCAATTAATTTAAACATCAAAAAACAATGTTGAACCAATTAGCCGAAATTATTCTATCCGTTGGAAATACAACTAAAATAGTCTAATTAAAACTAATTCCTTGTGATTACTAAAAAATTGAAATCCCACCTCTTCTGAATCACTGCAATATCATTATGTCTATTTTGCAAAACACACTCTGTTTAACACAAAATGAATTTCGAGATCAAAATTCTGAAAATTATTTCAATCAATTCGATAATACCGTGTTTCGGTCAGAGTTTTAATTAACTTCAATTTAAACCGACTTTACGAAAAAGCATTCAATTTATTGTAAAAGACATAACCGATAAATTCGCAAGCAAAAAAAAGCTATCAAAAACTGGAATAGTTCAATTATTCAGTTAATATTGACACATATCAATAAAATGTAGCAAAAACGTGAATGTTTTTCTGAATCTTTGGAGCAGTAGAATCTTTTATTCAAAAAAGGAATAAAAATGTTCTTATTTGTTGTTCAAACGATTCGATACTGGTTCATTGAATGGAATTTTCGTAAATCGGTCTGGCACTAAATATACATACAAAAAAAGAACCGAGATGGAAATTTTAATCGCACAACGTTATTTTGCATAATAATTTCAATTGAAACACTCGAGATAAAAGGTCGTAGTCGAAGACGCTAAACTTGGACTAAAATTTGATTGATTAGGCACTACTCTATCCAGGCACTAAGACCCCGTCAAAATTCCAAAATATTCACATTTTTGGATATATTTCAAAAACTTTCTGTTCTATTAGAACTAAATTTGTAGATTAAATAATTAATTAGTTTTACTTTTCAACTAATTAATTAATTTCGTAGAAAAAATTCGATTCTATTAGAACTATTCTAAATTTTTGTTCAAGTATTGATGCATTTTACTGTGATTTATAAAGAACTTAGTTACACGTTGAAACAAAAATCTGTTATACATTGAAATCAAAATTTTATTATAGACTAATTTGTTATAAATTGAAATGAAAATTTTATCAACTGAAATCAAAATTTTGTTATATACTGAATTCAAAACTTTATCAACTGAAATCAAAATTTTGTTATACGCTGAATTCAAAATTTTATCAACTGAAATTAAAGTTTCGTTATATGCTCTAAATTCAAAATTTTATGACGAAATCAAAATTTTACTGTACATTAGAAACATAGAATAAAATTGAAATAATTCAAACTAAAATTCTGTTTTATTACAAATTCTGTTTAATCGAAAATTCTGCACAATCAAAAATGTTGTTTATTCAAAAATTTTGTTTAATCGAAAATTCTGTTCAATTTAAAATTCTGTGTGTTCGAAAATTTTGTTTAATCAATTTCAATAAACCAAACTAAAATTCTGTTTAATAACAAATTTGGATTCTATTCAATCAAGCATTTTGTTTAATCGAAAATTATGTTTAATAAATTCTAATAAATCAAACTATAACTCTGTTGAAATACAAATTCTGTTTAATCAAAAATTCTGTTCAATCAAAAATTTTGATTAATAAACGATTTTCTTTAATCAAAAATTCTGTTCAATCAAAGATTTTAATTAATAAAAAAGTTTCTTTAATCGAAAATTCTGTTGAATCAAAAATTCTATTTAATCGAAAATTGTGTTGAATCAAAAATTCTATTTAATCGAAAATTATGTTGAATCAAAAATTTTGTTTAATCAAAAATTCTGTTTAACCGAAAATTCTGTTCATTCCAATATTTTACTAAATTAAATTTCCATTAAATGAAACATTCAAAACAATAAAAAATATTCCTGTTAAATGCAAAATTCTGTTTAATTCAAAATTCACTTTCCTATTGAAGGGAAATTCTATTATAAACAAAACGATTTTCAAACACAAGACAGATTCAGTTTTAAGCAGAATTAAAATTCAGTTGCAAATTAAATGAAAATCTGTAATAACAAAGTGAAACAAGAATTACATATTAAAATTAAAACTGCAACTCCAAATTGGATAAAAATTAGTTACCAATAGAATCCAAAGTGTAGTTAAAAATCTAATAGAAAATTAGTTACTTGTAGAATAAAAATGTAACTAGAAATTTAACCAAAATTAGTTACCAATAGATTAAAAATTGTAGTTACAAATTATTTACGCACTGTAGTTAAAAATGTGTGAAAACTATAGTTACAAATCGATTGAAAATTAGTTACTCCTGAAAAAGATATCTGTACAAATTATCTTTTTATTTTTCATGCACTGCACTTTTCTTTATCCTTTTGAAATCCTTATTTTCTAAAAGGAAATTCAATTTGTTGCAAAACTCTAAATTTTCCAAGTCTAAACAAATTGCTATATTTTTCAAAAACTGTATATTTTTCGATCGGGAACTATTTTCAAATAAACAATCATATAGAAACTGAAAATTAAATTGAAAATATGTAAAAATATTTTGAACCAAAAATTTGCTTGGAACTGAAAATATTTTGCGCTAAAAATTTGTTAAGAACTAGAACTTCCTTTGGAACTATAAAACATACTTTGGAATTAAAAGACACTTTCAAATTAAAAGATTGTTTAGAATTAAAAAAAAAACTTTCGAACAAAATTAAATTCTTCAGAACTAAAAATCACTTTTGATCGAAAAATGTATTATGAATTGGAACAAAAATTCACTCTGGAACTGACACTCTGGAACTGAAAAATGACTGAAAATTAAAATGACATTAAAATTACAAAGAAAAATAATTACAAATTTCCTTTGGAATAAAAAATTACTTTAAATTCCTCCTGAAAAATTGATGCAAAAACTTGAATTTCCATATAGAAAATATTTTTTCCTGATGCATTGATTGTTTTCAGAAACTTGTTTTTTTTTGCAAACTATAAATATGTTTTGAGTACAGTAGAACAAAAAAGATGAAATAATTAAACTGATTGTGATTGAAATTATATTTAGTAATAATTAGGATAGTAGTTTGTGTTGATATTTCGACACTAGATATCACACTCTAGAAGTAGTAATAGATTTGCATAAAAGCTGATCGTGTAATTGACACGACACAATTTGTACCTGATTTCACAATAGAACTCAAAATTCAAAATTAAATCGCACCCTCGACTTTGAATTTCTATTTATAATAAAAATTCTAAGGTCCAGCAAAAGAGTCTATTAAATAGATCAAAAAACCAATCAACAAAATTTCCAAATCCACGATCATGCATGTTTGTTTGAGACTGAAATAATTAGTACTTAGTATTTATAAAAGAACTCCAAAAATCGATGAAACGAAAATTACCTGCAATTATTAATTATTATTTATTATTGTTAATCATTATTAACGATTCATTAATTATTCAGTGCCAATAAAAAGGAATTTCAACACTAAATTATTGAATTTGCAATTAATTTTAAAGACGAACTGAATTTCGTCGAGAATTGGAGTTCTTTCAGTTGAAAATTTGGCTCTCTCCTCTTTTAATTGATTCTTTCTATATTATTTTTTCACTTTTCTACACTTGCTAAAAAAATGAGTGCATACATATATCGGTTTTACGTCAACCTCACCACAATGTGTCCTTTTACACCAGAAATGGAATATTGCCATCTGTCAATCTGATTCCAAAATATAACTTTCATCCGAAATTTCTGGAAATCCGATTAAAATTTAGTTATTGGTCTGGTTGAAATTGTAATTTGGTCGCTATGTTTTAAAAATTGGGGTAGAGCAGAGAATTTCAAACAATGACAATAACCGGAAATCCTGGAATTAAATTTAGGAAGAGCAGACATTTAATGGTTTTTAATTTTAAAATCACGATGAATTAAAAGGTTCTAGTCACTTCCGCTGAATAATCGGCCTTTCAAGAGCATAACAAGTGCATTTTCAACGAGAACGCTTATACCGGAAGTACCCACCCCTCGACTTTTATTCTCATGAAAACTGGGTGGCAATTTATGCACCCCTCGTACACTCTCCCTCTCTCCCCCCCAAACCAACCTGTCAAGTTTCACGAAGCAACAAGTCACAAATTGCATTCTGATAAAAAAAATTTACTTCTAAATTCCCGTCAAAATTAAATTCCTGAGAATTTACATCTTCACGTATTTTCTGGACTTTTACTAAATTTTACAATTTTCGGTTTTCCGAGAAAATTAAGTTTCGCGGCGCAGTAAAATTGTAAATTCAAATTTACTACTCGAGATTAAAATGAATTCGAAAGACATTTTTGGACAAGAAAGAATAAACGCTACAATTGCAAAAAAATAAAATATGTATGGTAATGAAACATTCAAAAACACGAGCTAAAAAAAATATTGAATGCAAAATCTAAAATCGAATTAGATTCTCAGGAAAAACGAATTTATGAAATTTAAAGAAAATAATTTTAAAATAGTTTAAAGTGATTAAAATAATAAAAATGTAAGGTTTGAGGATTAAAATGCAAAACTGGTTTTCAACTGAATTTGGTAATTGATCATAAATTTCATTTTCGATTATTTTCTGCGACAGTTTTTGCCACATTAAAAATTGCACACATAAACTTTTTTTGAAACTGTGAAAATTTTTCTTTCTTTTCTTTTTATCTTACATTTTTATTCTTAAGTCAATTTCTTGAAAACTGGCCATTCTGATTAGTGTCGTCCATTCCAAAGATAAACAAAGCAAACAAAAAACTAGTCCCACTCACAATCCGAATTGTAGCTGACATTTCCAAACGAAATTCAACTTTTGCCGCTTAATGATTTTCTGCAAAAAATTGTTTATTTTCGACAAAGAAATAGAACATTTAAGAAAAAACAGTTAAAATTGAAGTAATCGAGTTTTGTACTTTCCTCAAAAATAGTTTTTAGGTTCTTTTTGGCCACAATGTTCTAGTTTATTAAAAACGGAAACACTTCAATTCACTTCTTACAAAAAAGAAAGGTTCGAAACAAAACCCAAACATTGACAAAAGACTGGAAATTTATTTTGCAATAGAACAGTGACGTTTTTGCTCTTTTGATATACCATAAAATTAAACCACTTTCGCAGATTTTTAAATTAAAAAAACGTTTTTCAGAGACTGCAAATGGAAATTCGCAATGAAATTCATTTATTTAAAAATCGAAGTGCAAAAAATATCAAAGAAAAAAAATATTTTTTAAAATAATGTTCATATAAATCGAAAATAGCAATATTTAGAAAAAATTAAGAATTTAAAAATTTACATTTTCGCATTTGATCATTTTTATTAACACAAAAATAATACACGGTTTAAAACAAATCGCATTTTCTGAAAAATTGTTTTTCGCAAAAAAATTCAATACAAAAACTTCAACTCTGAGGAGATTTTTTTAAAAAAATGGTCCTTATGTTACAGAACACATTTTCCATAATGATACAAAATTCTCAAATTTCAGTTCTACAGTTGTATAAATTTCAGTTTTCAAATCATCCAAAATTACGTTTTTGACAATTTTACCTTCAAATACAAAAATTTCGCAAAATTCACATTCAAAGGGTCTACGATAAATTCAAAATAGCAGTTAAAAAATAAACTAAAAATTTCGAAACAATTTTTAGGATTTTCTGCAAATGTTTATTGAAATTGAAAAATTAGTATTGAATGAAATATTGTATGGCCAACAAAAACACAAACTGAACATACTCGACAGACGATTTTTCAAAAATTGACCAAACAAGCAAAATTGAAATTCCGGTAAAAATCGATAATCCCGTACTAAAACGTTTCAAATTCTGAAGAGCATTAAAATTTTACTTGAGATACTTTTACGGTTAAAATAGGGTTTAAATTTTAAAGGCAGGAATATATCGTTATCTAAAAAGCTTTTCTCTGCTCTCATACCTGCTTCCACCAGTTAAAAGGGCCCACTGTGCACCTTACCAGATCTAACCTGCAGATTCAACAAAAATACAACCTGCATAAATAGGCGACAACCTCAAAGAAAACCGAAACTGCAAATAAAAGCGAATTCCCAAAGAAAACCAACATAATTCGAAGCTCAGAAAGAGTAAAAGAGTAAAATTCTCTCCATATCCGAAAGAAAATCATTTCCATTATTTGCAACAAAGACATTATTTCGTTTTACAATTATTACCTCAATTTTCACAAATATTTTAAAGAAAGATTTTAAATATTAAAATACCTTTCATAAGAAAAGTTTTTAAAATAAGTATCAAAGAATTTCAAATTTAATGTTCAAAAAGTAATTACTTTTACTTTACTCATTGGTCCAAAAATCATGCCTGAAAGTTCAAAATTCGGTAGCCTCAAAATTCCCCCTAAAGACAAACAAAGCATTTAGAACTACAATTTCCAAATTGAAATTCATCTCTAGTAAGGGAAATAATTGATGAAATAACTGTCAATCATTTCGGGAACAAAAGCCTTTTGCAATAGAGGAAAAAATAAAAGTCGCAGATTAAAAACAAACGCTAATAACTTGTAGGACAAAACACATTAAAGCATATATTCAGATTACCCTCTTGAATCGAATCCAACTCACATATGCAAAGTCAGCAAGCTTACGATCAAAAGGACCGGAAGCACAAAGCCACGCCACAAAAAGAACCTGACTCTCGAGTAACAAAGGCTAACCAGTGACCATTTGAGACCTCGGAAATTTAAAGAAATAACAAAGAACCCTCACCCCTGGAAGTCTTTTTCTTAGAGTTTCGTCCCCTCATGATTCTCCCCTCCTTTTCATGTGCAGAGCCAAGTAATTCAATGATTCGCAAGCACCCTAGTTGCATATAGCACAACACAATACCAGTTTTACGTGTGACGTTTTCTTTCTCTCCTTTCTTATTTCATGATATTTTTCTAGACTTGAAAGTTCTCACCTTCCTACTGCACTTTCACCTCCCTTATAACTTTTCCCCTATCTACTCTCTTAGTATGCTTCGTAGCTGACGCTCACACCCTTTTAGGTCTTGGCATTCGGACAACCCACATCCACGGACCCAAGGAACCGAAAATCAGGGGCAGTCATCATCCAGACATCAATCAACGAGTGCAGCTGACTGACACACTTCAAATCTCACCAGACTTCTGGAATTGTAAGTTTTGCTCCCTCTTACAAAATTGCAATCATACAAACCGAAAATTATTTACCCTCAACGATTCAACATCAAGCAATTTTAGAGATAAATTGATAATTTTAGAAATTGTTTAATTTGCAGTAAACGGAAACTCAAAAGAAGGCAAGTTCGTCTCCTTTTCTGGCAATAGTAAAACGGAACAATTGGACAACATTTCTTTAACGTGAAGAAGAAAGCAACCTAATGACACAGGGAGACAACCATAAATTCAATCAGTAGGCATACCATCTCCAAGGACAAGAAAAGAAGCCAACTCTGAAACTAATCCACAAAGAAGCGAATTTCAAGAAAAACCTCATGGCCAAGAAAGTTCACTCTGGCTAATAAGCACTAATCCTGCACTCGTCTCGTCGAAAAAACCTTCCTGGCAGGACCAAAAACTTTCATCAAAAGAGGACTCGAATTACAAAAGACTCATTCCCGGAACAAAATCCCTTGATTCCTTGAACATCTCCGAATCTCGTCTACTATTATCCAAATCTACACGAACATCAAAATCAACAAAACATCAAAATCAGCAAAACATCAAAATCTCTCCAAATTAAGTAGCAAAACCGTGAAAAACAGTTTTCCAAATCCAAAAGGGCTTCACTTCAAAAAGTGGATCGATCCTTTGTCCTAGCAGAATGTCTTCACTTTCGGAACGCCGGATAAAACGAACGGTTCATCATGTGAAGCGATCTTCGAAGCAACACAAACAACAAAAAGCAGTTTTTATTAATTTACAGTCGAAAGCCTCTTTTCGTTTCCTGAATCACATGAGATCCATAGAAAATTTTGCCACAAGTGACGACACGAGTCTCTGTTACAGCAAAGTTGGTCTGCCAGCCAATCTCCTGCGAGTCAGAAACAATTTTCTCCGTCACTGTTCACCGAGTCTCAAAACCGGAAGTCAACTTGGACGAAGAGACCCTGCACGTTGAATCGTTCGCAACAAAAAAAAATAGTCAATACTTCTTCCCGATGGAGTCAGCGAACGGAAATTGAATCTCAACTAAAAATATAAATCAAAGGAGCTCCAGTTCCTTCACAGTAACTACATCAAGGCTGTTTTCCGACACTCGAACAAATTACATTTGCTCTTAAATTCAACCATCAAAGGCAGAAATAGAAGCTTCAGAATCAGCCAAATTTCCAACTCAGAAACTCTCGACTCATCGGAAATCCATCGAGCCGGAAGAAACCTCCATATTTCCTTTTTGCAGCGAATTATCAGGATCAGCAAGAGCTCTGCTTTTTGCACGGAAACTTGAATCACACCACCAGCGTCCGAAAGCGAACACGATTCCAAATTTCCTACACGTCGATCCAACATCAGATTTTCTGAAAGTCTCGCCAATGAAGCAACAAAAAGTAACCGGTCAAACCGAGATTACAAACTTTATTTTCTATTCTGGTTTTACAGAACTTCAATTTCCTTTTCGATTCACAGTCTTTAAAATCTTTGGTTTGCAGGACTTTACATTTTGCCTTTTCTTACACAAATCATTTTCGGTTTCATCATTTTTAGTTCAAGAAACATTCTGTTATTTTGGGTTTATAAAAGGTTTGACTACACATCCCTTTGAAAGTGCAAACCGATTTTTGACAAATCAGTTCCGGACAACAAGAGATCATAGTTCCTGTCAAGAAAAATTGGGAGTACAAATCAACAAGCATCTTTTGTTTATAAGTCAGCATCTATCCTGGAAGTGCATCCTGAAAGTGCATCCTGGAAGTACATCCTGGAAGTACATCCTGGAAGTACATCCTGGAAGTACAATATGCATCTTTTGTTTCAAAGTTAATATCTGAAGAAGTACAAATGAAGAGACATCTTCGATTTAAAAATCAACATCCACTTTGGAAGAACAACTTGGTATACAATTTCGGTTTAAAATCAATTCCCAAAGCAATGTGGTTCTTTGGTTTCAAAGTCAAAATCCACTTGGAAGTACAAGTCAAAATAGATCTTCGGTTTTTCAAAACCATTCTTCTGGAAATGCAATTCAGCACATGCCGGTTGTTTAATGAACAATGTTCATCTTTGGTTCATAAATTGATATTCACTTTTGGTTCACAAATCAGTCTTTAGTTCAAAAATCAATTTACAAATCAGTTTACAAATCAGTTTACAAATCAGTTTACAAATCAATTTACAAATCAGTTTACAAATCAGTTTACAAATCAGTCTACAAATCAGTCTACAAATCAGTTCACAAATCAGTTTACAAATCAGTCTACAAATCAGTCTACAAATCAGTATTTGGTTCATAAATCAGTGTTTGGTTCACAAATCAGTATTTGGTTCATAAATCAGTGTTTGGTTCTCAAATCAGTATTTAGTACACAAAACATAATCCGTTTTGGTCAACAAATTAATATCTACTTTTGGTTTACAAATCAACACTCCTTTTGGTTCCACAAAATAATATCTGTTTAGGATTTATAAGACAATATGTAAGCAAAACAGTTTTCATCTTTTGTAAGCTTGTTATCAACAAAATCCATCTTCGTTATGCAAAACATCATCAGTAAACAGAAAAATATTCATCTTTGGTAAACAAACCACTTTTCATTTTTGGTTAACAAAACAATATCTGTTTTTGGTAAGCAAATCAAAAGCCATCTTTGGTATGCAAATCCATCTTCGGTTCTCAAAATAATATTCATCTTTGGTTCGCCAGTAATTTGTATTCACAAAACAATACCAATGTTTGTTCACAAATCAATCAACTACAAATTAATTCCCATTCTGACCACAAACAGTTTTGACACTGGGATTACAAATCAAGATCAACCTCCGTCTTTGGTTCACAAATAAATATGTATTTATCTTTTAAAATCAATTTCCATCTTGGGTTTAGGAATCAGAAAAAAATCCTGACAAGGTTCCGGCAGATTTTCGGAAACTGGAACCGGACTTCCAAATTGGATGTTTGGACCATTTTCAAGGGCACTTTTGAACATGAGTGTGAAGAAAGAAGACGTTTGAAAATAACTACAAGTAAAAGATCCGAGAAACGGATTCTGGCAAAATCGGCATCCAAAGCCGACCACGTGGGCATTCTTATGTTTATTCACCATGGGACCTTTTTCTCATCGAGGACAGCCGCCGTCGTGGGATTACACCTTCGCCACAAAAACGTAATATTTTCAGTTTCATTTATTTATTTATCAACCACACAGCCGCAATTTGTCATTTCATCTTAAACCTGATCACTTCATTTATTTGACAATCGTCAAATTTTTTGTATCCTGGAACTCAAAGGGGCCAAAAATTTCCAAAATTGTAAAATTCACGTTTCGACAATTTAAAAAAACACGAGTGACTAAAATAGATATTTCGAAACAATTAAGAAATAGGTTGAATTCAAAATATCGGACATAGTTCAAATGTCGGAACGAAAATTCAGAATACAATAAATTCGAAAAAATTGAAAATTCTAAGTCATAAACATTATAAACTTATAACTGACACAAGATTATAATGTTTATGATTTTTGAAGTGCTTGGGAAAAGTTGGTCCCTTTTTGTTTCTGTTTATAAAAATTACAATAGAGGACTTGTAACGAGAAGGCCGTATATATACTCTGCCAGCCATATGTTCAAAATATTCAACAGATTTAGTGAATATTTTTATTTCCATAATGAGAAAATAGTAATAAATGACATTTATCACTGTAATCTCAAAATTTTCGACGATACGGCAGTCACGATCAAGGCCCTCGTTTTTATTTTGAAAATTTTAAGTACAGCATAAGTTTATAATACGGCTGTCTAGAATTAACGTTATTTATAAGTTAGTTTATTTTTTTATTTATTTTATCCATTTTCTTTACTTTTCCTGCATTTTCTTTATTCCGCCGAGAGAAGCACATTATTCAAAATATATTTGCAAACTTTTTTTCGTGTAAAACAAATTTTAAGTACAGTCTCCGCTCTCAATATGTTCGGTCCTGAGGAATAAAGGACTTTCGAATGCAGCACGCATGCCCCACTCTCAGTGCCGAACGTTGAGAGGGGGGAATGCGAAACGCGAATAAGGAAGAAAGAGGGAGAAGTATCTGAACTCTGATGAGAGAAAACGGGCATATTGAGAGCGGAGACTGTAAATTCTTTTTAATAACAAATTCCGAAAAGCAATTTTACAAATAAAAAAATTTTACAATTATTAAATTGTTAATTTTTAACAATTATCAAAATTAGTGTCATAAAATTGTACAAAGAGAACCTAAAAAACGTACATAGCGAAGAGTAGTTTGAAAAACTGTTTTTATAAAATAAATCAAATATGGATTGTGTAATTTAATTCTCTCGGGAAAATGGGTGGAATTTACAATTGACGGCATGTCAGCAAATATTTTTCGTAAAAGTTGTTATAAGAATAATAGATTCAAAAACCTGCTACATGGAAGTGTTATCAATTGTAAATTTTACCCGTTATTTTTTCGCAAAAAAAAAAGAAAATTGTCAATCGCTTAAAGCCGCTAACGTATTTCCACCCTTTTGATCTGCAAAAAGATCCGCACAATGGAAAATTAACTCTACCTTTTTTCAAAGATTGCAGTTAACAGTGAATTCCAATGTTTTCGAATTAGAAAAAAATACGCTACACGGTTGTCAATGCGATTAAGACTCTTTTCAAAAATTTACATTTCTTTCATTACGTTTCGTTATCCTTGAGTTCGATGATTTATTTTTTTACCTCAAAACAATTTGACTAAAAAATTCAAAAAAAAAAAGAAAGCAAAAGAAATTCCGAATTAAAAAATTCGTGAGCAGAATTCTGCAAAACATCATCGAAACAATTGTTACAAAATTGACTGTTGATATTTTTGGACTTATTTTTGTTTAAAAGAAGTCGTTGTTATGTAGTTGTATAGAAAAGATATTTGTGCGCACGACTTTCAAGAAGATAATCGGATAAAGTAGATTTCTCGAAATCGTGCAATTTTGAAAAGCAGGTTTTCAAGAAATGCTCCGTTTTTGCAAGTCGTGCGCTTTCCGGAGCTTTTTGAACGATTCAAGCACATCTGCTTCAAAAAGTCGTCGATCGCAATCAGGTCGTTAATTTTTATTTTCCTTTTTTGTGTTTTAAATATTTTATTTATTTATTTTCCGAAATCCACGCGTCGTCGCAGTTGTAAAATGGCTTGTTTTTCCATTTTTTTTTCTCGCACCCTTTTTGGAATCTTGATTAGAAGGCGTCTCGAAACTTTTTCTTGTCGAAACATCTGGAAAAAAACTTCTTTTTCTCCCAAAATTGAATCTTTGTAAATTGACTGAAAATGTCTTCATTCTTGAGACACGTAATTTGCTGCGGGCAGCGAATTTTTTGTCCATCGACAAGAAAAATTTTACGACTCGATAAACAGTTCAATATTGAAAAACAGTTTTAAATGTAATACTAAAGGTATTTGAAAATATTTAAATATTGCAGATATTGCAGATATTGCAGATATTGAAATATTGAAATATTGAAATATTGAAGATATTGAAGATATTAAAAAATAAACGACTTCTTTAAGATTCCTCGCCTCGGATTAAATTTTAGTTCGGTTCAAGTTTATTTTTTTAATCTTTATTTTTCTGATGCTGTCGCAAAGACAATAAGTGGATGAACATTACCCCGGTGAAAGAAAATAGAGCTAATCTCGTTCCAGTTGGTCGAGGAGACATTGGATAAAAATTAGGTTAGTTAGGTATAATAAGATTTTCGAGTTTTTCTACTCTTTTCCCACTAGAATTAGATTCCAACTAAAAGGAATTAGCATTAGGGTTCTTTTTGTCGTAATTTTGTGTGTCTTCGTTTCTAGTTTTAGAGTAGATACTTTAATTGACAAAATCTCATTTTTTTCGTCTTTTATTCAGTTTTCACTCGTTCCTTTCGAATTCTCGGATTCGAAGAAATCGTCGTTTTCCAATAACAATAGTTCGAATTTTTTCAATATGTAGATGTAGGGGTTTGTTATTATTAAGGACTAAAAGTAGGTAATTTTACGTAAAGTTAGGTAAAGTTACGTAAAATTAGGTAAAGTTACTTAAAGTTAGGTAAAGTTACGTAAAGTTAGGTAAAGTTACGTAAAAGTAGGTAATTTTACGTAAAGTTAGGTGAAGTTACGTAAAATTAGGTAAAGTTACGTGAAATTAGGTAAAGTTATTCGAAGTTAGATAAAGTTACTCGAAGTTAGGTAAATTTACTTGAAATTAGGTTCAATTACGTAAGGTTAGCTATAAGAGTTCCTAAAGCTAATAATTTGAAATAGGCAAGTATAGGTTTCAAGCAAATGTGGAAAGTATCTGTTTTTGTGAGTTTTAGAAGATTTCGAATGATTCAAAAACTATTGGATCGTTTGCAACAGAATATAATTACACTGCGAGTAAATTTAGCTTTCTACTCTTTCGTTTGAATTTATTGCGGAATTTTGCCGAAATTGAAGTTTCTACATTTTTTAGTGTTTTCTCGTTTGTTTGTTTTTCTCCAAAATTGGTTGTGTTTTTTTCTCAGTTTTTTTCTCTTCAGTACTTTTTGTTGTTTATTTCCGTTGGGCCGAAGTTTTTAGTAAATTACATTTTAGTTCTCTGTTCCACGGTTTCTTTATTAAACGCTTTTTAATCATTTCTTTTTCAAAAGGGTATTTGTTTTATCGTCAAGATCGTTTTGTTTTTCAAAAGATTTCAGTTTGTGGATAATTTGTTTTCTTTTAAATTTCGGAATTCTGTTTTTAATTTTCAATTTTTCAGTTTTTGGTTTTAAAACATTGCTTTTGTGTTTTTCGGTCTTAAAATTTATTTTTCATTAATTATTGTAATCGCTTGCAATTCTGATTTCATTAGTTTTGATTTTATTAGTTTCGATTTCGTTAGTTTCCGTTACAGTTTTAATTTCCATTTCTTTTAATTTGGTTTTATTAGTTTTCCCAACAGTTTTAATTTTCGTTTCTTTCATTTTCAGTTCGTTATAGTTTCCCTTGTAATTCTAATTTCCGTTTCTTTGTTTGCGAATTTATTGGTTTCCATTACAATTTTAATTTGTGTTTCTTAAAGTTTTATTTGATTAGTTTCCAGTACAATTTTAATCACCGTTTCTTTAGTTTTAATTGCATTAGTTACAATTACAATTTTAATTTCCGTTGCTTTATTTTTGATTTCATTATAGTTTCCATTACAAATTTAATTTCCGTTTCTTTAGTTTTATTTTTTTTTAATTTAATTATTTAAGTTGAAAATCAGTTTATTTAATTCAGTTTTACCTTCTGATTTCTGTTCCTTTCGTTTCTTCTGTTTACTTTCGTAGGTTTCATTTGGTAGATTTTTATTTCGTTGCTTTTCATTTGTCAAATTTTCCTTTTTTTCGTTTTTCAACATTTCCGTTGGTCGTGTTAGTAAAATTTGGACCTTTCAATTTTGTCCTCTGTTGAAATTGCGTTTGTGATTTGAAAAGCAGCCTTGGGTTCAACTTTTGTTAAAATTGTTAAGTTTTCTTTCAAGTTTTACGTTTGTCGTTGTTGTAGCAATTTATTGCAGTTTTGGCCGTTAACAGTTTTGTTTTAATTTTGGCTTCGTTTTCAGGTGCTTACGTTTGTATTTGGTTTGTCAATTCATTGTTTAACTGAATTGTTATATTTGAAATTACTTTTGGAAAGGAGCCCAAAAATTGTTGGGTGGTAAATTACGCTTACTGTTTTTCTCTACATTTTAATATTTGTTATTCGTTGAATGAACTTTTCTTGATTGGAAAGAATAATTATCTTGGTAGGAAAAATTTATCACTGGATGTTAAGCATTTTATCGTTCTCGTTTGTTGACTCGTTTCTGGCAGCGTTGAGTTATTTTTTATGTTGCACAGCAAATTTATACAGTTCATGTTAAGCATTGTTATATTGTTGATACCAGTTACGTTTGCATCTGATTCACTTTTTTTAATAGTTGAAGTTATTCGTTTAACACATTTGTTTCAAATTCCATTACGTTTCTTGTTCGTTTCTGGTATTAAGTTTGGCCTCTCACTTTTTACGTTGTAAAAAATTTTACGTTCTATTACGTTTTATTACGTTTTGTTGCGTTTTATCACGTTCTATTACGTTTCAGTTTCATTTATGCGAGTTAAATTTGAAAGAAGCAATTGCATCTGTTCAATACACGTTTTGATGAAAATTGTTGATAAAATGATGAAAATATCTTTTGTGAGTTGAGAAATTTGTCAAGGTGTGTTATATTTTTATTGAATAGGTGCAATTGTGTGATAAAGTTAGTTAACTTGATTCGAATCTTATGTTATTGTTCGGATTCAGTGTTGATTTGAACTTCAACTGTTTCTACAATTTCAATATTGTCACTCTGCGTTAATTAGTGATCTAATATTCGTTGTCTTAAGTACGAAGTTAAGTTTACGAAACTGTTAAAAAATTGTTGTAAATTTGTTTAACTTGCTTGAGCAAATCATATCAAAAAAATGACTATGGTGCTACTGTGTTTCATTAGAACAATGATGCGGGTACTGTTCTTTTTTGTTTAAAATTGAAAAACCACACAACCCAATCCAAATCCACTTTCCTTTTCATTGTTATGGCAACGACCGTTTTTTGTTAAGTTGCTTTTTCACCATTCTTACCTCGTTGAACCCAAAAAAATTGTTACAAAAATTTGTCTCTTAATTTTTTATTGTTTTTCTTTTACAATTTGTTCTTTGTAGATCATTTGTATGTTAAGATTATTATGTACATGGAAACTATGTTTTGCAAATTTCAATACTTTGGAATATGATAATTTTACAAATACGTTATTTTAAGTAGTTTAATCTGACTGGAAGTTTATTTTGGTGCATAAAATTTTTTAAATGTTAGGCATTGTTGGTCATCATCCAAATTGTTAATTTTCTTGTTAAGAAAATTATCAAGATAAACTTCCAGATAGATTCGTTAGCGTTAGAAACTTCAATTAATTAGGCTTTATACTATTACTTTACTTCGTTTACGATAATGATGATCATATGTAATTTAATTGCGATTTTAATGAAGTTTGGTTTCACCATTTGTGCCTTAGAAGTATATAATGTGATGTCTGCGATACTTTCCACAAGAGCCGTAGACCTAAAATAGATTTAAGGTTTTAGGATATTGAAAATAAAATGTTCGAACAAACATGCTATTTTACAAGTGTCACGTGTGCGTAGTTTTGTATGCTTTTTAAAATAAAACGAAAGTAAACAAAAGTAGTGTATTATATTACTTATTAACCCTGCTTCCTCTTACAATGTAATTTATGAATAATTATTGAAAATTGAACACTAAAATTGAATGCAATTTTCGAAATATTTAAATACATTTTCATTTATAAATATTAATCATATTTAACAACTTTCTTATATGCAGCAAAATAATCAGTTTAGAGAGAACTAAATCAAAATAAACTAAAAAATATTCAGCAAAATTAAAATTCATAATTAAGGGCATGTAATGGAAAATGACGTTATTAATCACGTGATTCACAACCAAAATTTATTGCCCATTTTACTCTTTAAATAGTGAAATTAATTATTCTTCAAATGAATCTTATATATAATCTTGAAATTATAAAACTTTGTAAACATTTATAAAACCGAACGGTCTGTCTGGTACGAATTAATTAAAAATTTTGTTTATTACTAATTTTCTAAAATAATCGAAATCTTCTATATAATTTAATAATTTTTGTTTGAGCAAACATATAGTTATTTTAAGGGTAAAGAACGTCGAGAAAATTGTTGGATACAGGTCACGTGACTGCTGACGTTTTTTTTGCATCGCATGCCATTAAATGTATATTATCCCTAAAAACAAAATTCCGTTTTTTAAGCAAAAATCCGCATATATAAGAGCTATTAATATAAAATGATGAATTTCAAAATTTTAAATTTGCAAATAATTATAACTTCAGATAGAATAAGAATATAAGGTTCGCCAATAGAAAAAATGCAATTTTAGTTCAACTATAAACCTAAAAAATATTGAAGTTAAAAGAAAATTTAAAAAAAGTAAAAAAAAGTTCTTTAAAAAATTGTGTTTTTCCAAATTTTTGTTATTGAAAATTTCTATATTAATATAAAAAAACTGAAATATTATATTACATACTATCGTTAGTTTATTTGCAATTAATATGGATTTTTTAAATATGAAGTTTTTTATACAAAAGATAACATTCACCAAGGATAATAAGAGACTGAACTTCTGATTTATCATCTATAGATAATGTTCACCTTTCTGTAAGAATAATAACTAGCTGTTGATAAATAATTAAATTACCAACTGACGGTAAATGGTTAGAAAATAAAGGAGGTAATGCCTGTTTTACCATTAGCTAATACTACAAATTTGATACCTGTTAGTAGGTACAATATAATATTTAATTTCAATATTTGTTTATTAAAATGGCGTAGAAAACTCAATTAAAAAAGATAATCTTTAGGATTTTTCTAATTTCCGATTCTAGCAACAAAGATTAATCAAAATATGTTTCGAGGTTTTTAAATATCAGTAAAAGTATTTATTATTTCAGTTACTTGAGTCGAATATTTGTTAAATATTAAAAAAAAAATTTTCTTTACAAAAAGATCTTTGCGAATTCATTTCAAATTTTTACTGAAAAGTGGTCTATTCCAAAATGAATAAGAATTAGAAAAGGTAAATTTAATTTTTCATTTTTATGCCCAGGTCTGCTTATCGTGACTTATCAAGAAGTTCAAAAATTGACCGCCAGAGGTGCATTTTCGATAAATACTTTTCGTAGTAATAGTTTACCTTCTGGAGATTTGATGTATTCTATGAGAATTACTTTTGTTTATATTGTGAACGTTTGTGAATAACCGAGAATGTGAATGCAGCAGATAAATTTCCGCTCAATGTTTTGAATAATTAATGTAATGTTTGTAAAAGTATAAATTAAATTATTTTTTTTCAACGAAATTTTTGAAAGATATAAGAAAAAGGTGCCAACAATTTGAAGAAATCAACAGGTAAGAAGCTTTAGTTTTAAGTTATAATATACATATATACAATACACATAACCTCTAAAAAAGCCAGAAATATAATTTTTTTGTCTTTATATAAATATAAACAATAAGGCTGAAACAAATATTTTAAAATGAGGTGTTAAGAAATGTTATACCTATTCACTAGTTGAAATAAATATACAGCAATCATAAACTTTTCTAAAAAGTGTACATATAACATTTTAAAAATGTACAAAAAAAATATCAAAAGTACCGAGTCAGCTTTATAATTATATATACTATTAACAGATAATATTATGATAATTTGCTGAAACTAAGTTACTACAGATAAAAACCTCTCAACTGATATCTGTATTATGAAATGAATCTCAGTATATGAAGATAGCAATACAATAATTGTATATGGAGCATTCCGCGCCAAATCGGACGGTTTGAAATTTTTTTTTATTCCTTTTATTTTTTGATATTTTTTAGTACTCATCAAAAACTCTTCTTAATTTTTAAGACTACTTTGACAAGTTCTTGAATTGAAAGAATACCGCTCTTTTTATAGTTTTTTGCTTATAACTTCTTAAAAAAGTCTTCAAATCGAAAACCTTGCTGAAGAAGAAATTCACGTTTTTTAATTTACTTTTCGAAGAAAAATACAAAAAATTGTGTAAATTATGTATATGAATTTATCACTCGGTATATATATTTTTGATTTTTAAACTTTAGACTGCATTTTTTAAAGTGAGTGCATATTTTGATTCTCTTCAAAATTATTTACAGTAAACTATTATTCAAACCACAACTATCTAGACATGCCTGGTCACGGGTTCTCAAATTCTACTATTCTTTTCGAATTTGAAAAATCGAAAAAAATCGAAAAAATTAAAAAATTTTTATTAACAATAACATCATTTTTTATAAGAGTTATTATTGAACGTACCTATATTAATACATATCATTCTACTCGCAATGTAATGCAGAATATATTAAAGAAATTAAATATGCAAAAAACTATCCGGAGACAACCGTTCCAGCGAAGAATCCGCTTTGGATTTTTTTCAACAATAATATCCTGTTTTATAAGAGTTATAATTTAATGTGCCTACATTAAAACTATCATTCTACTCGCAATGTAATGAAGAATATATCAAAGAAATTAAAGTTGCAAAAAATTATCAGGAGACAACCGTCCCAGCGAAAAAATCGCGTTGAATTTTGTTTTCTGCAATAATGGATTATTTAATTTCAATTTCTTGACGTATACTGTTGTTAAAGTATATGGAATACCTTACTTTTTTCAAAAAATGTACTTTTAATTGTTTTAAAACAACATTACTATAGAACCATTTTATAATATCTTCTGTTGACCAAAAAAAAAAAATTAGATATTTCCAATGTCTTTCATCATAAGTCAATTAAAAAAAGATTTCACCATCATAATGAAATTTTTAGAAATAATTTTGATAACATTATGGATAAGATATTGTCTAGTAACACTAAAATGTATCAAACCAGTCAATTAAATATTGTTTAAAATACTTCAATGTAATAGTCATTACGTTATAATTTCACAATAAATCTAGATAGACTGAATTATTTGGGTTCTGAATAGCCAGGAATAATGTCATCTAGCTGGTCGCCCAATAATTTTTTGACAAATAACACAGCCACACAAAAAAAAATTTGTGTTCTGACCCAAAGGTCTCACTATGTGTACTTTATGTTTTTGGGGTCGCTGAATCCGAATCCGAGGTC
>WNHD01000457.1:0-24011 GCA_011057455.1 Ganaspis sp. Gsp50
TATATCCCTAATCAGTAGTCAAAAACCCCTCTAAAAACTAAAAACCCCCCCGAATTTTTTTGTTTGGCTACGCCCCTGTCCATTTTTATGAAAATTATGATTTAGAGTCCTTTTCGAATAATAAATTAAATAATAATAAATCAATCGAGCAATTTTTCAAAATATTCTTTGGAAAAACTATCGTGTGTAACTCATAGAAGGCAATTTCTACAATTGAATAGGTTTTAAAATGTAAATGCTTTCTTAGTGAATCCTCCCAAAATTGTAGGTAATTCTGTTCTTGATCTTTATCTTTAAATGACAAAGATAAGACTCAATTACAATACAGAAAATTCCATAAATATAATATCTCTTCCAAGAAATCTTATAATGCCTCTTTCAATATATTTAGTGTCAAAATCTGGAAACAATAGAACAAATTTATTGCCAGAATTACCCCCTCTGGCTTCAGCAACTAAGCAATACTCGACATAAATACATTCATAATTATTTCCTTTACTGTGATTAATTCCGGAAATTCCACGTGACAGATTATTGCTCGTAAAATAATAGGAGTTGCACAATTCAGAAGATAATCCCATTGAACTTGAACTTTGGGAATTTTCACTTTCCTGCAATTTTTCTAGATTAATAGCGTTTGGGGTGGTGGTCTTTTGACTGCACATAATGTCTGTTGAAAGCACGCGATATATTCGCATTGTTACCGAAACAATGCAGTGGGGTGAACCTCCAGACAAGTGCACTTCTCACTCTTATCGCCTTCATCCCTGCAAATTATTATTGCCCTAATTTCATTCGAGATTTTACCACCAGCCACGAAATCTCCTTTATAACTCACGACCTCTCTTTATCTTTTCAGATCTTGAGTTCAAAGAGTTTTTCAAAAGAACAGGAATATTTTAACAGAAAAATGTAAAGCTCATTTTTTGGATTTTTGAAAAATTGCGACGTTGGTGTATCAAAAAATGTGTACTTTTAGCTATAAAACAATTAGCTTGACCATTAGCAACGTGATTTATCATTGGATTTTTGTATTGTCTGCTTAATAGTTGCGACGTTGCCGCGTCAATTAATATTGCATTTTCTGCCTCGCTTCCTCCTTGAAAGATTGCGACGTTGCCGCGTCAAAGAATTGTACATTCCCTACCTATCCCTAATATCTACACATTTCTTTTTAGCATTTATAATGTATCGAAATTATTAATTAAATATTAAACCACACATAGTTAATTAAAAAGTAAATTACACACAGTTAATTAAAATTAAATTACACATAGTTAATTAGAAGCAAATTACACATAGTTAATTATAAAAGTAAATTACACATACTTAATTAAAAGTAAATTGCACATAGTTAATTACAATTAAATTACACACAGTTGATTAAAATCAAATTAAAAAGTCCAATTTTAAATTAAATTGATTAATGAAGTTTAGTAAAATTCAATTGCATATAGAACAATTTTGCACAATGAAGAGTGAAGACAACTATTGAAGTAAAAGAAGTCTCATTTGACGACGCGTTTGGAAATTATGTGAAAGCCCAGAGGCAAGGAATTCTTTATAGGAATGACGAGATCTTTGGCTATATTTTGTATTTATATTTATACCAATAGCGTATCGATGATATTTCTTCGTTTCGGAAGATAACAATCTTGCCGCGGCATCGCAGTCAAGGCACCGAAAATTATAGGTTTTCGCGGTTTGAATTATTTCTTTCTCGACGCCACGAAACGATTCGAACCAAGAGGAAGAAAGAAGTCACAGTTTTGTTTCTGAAAGAGAGGAGAAAAATAGAACTGGCACTTCCAGATGAAAGACAAAGAGAAGAAATTCCTGGCCCACGAAAGACACACGAAAACAGAAAGGGACAGAAGAAAAAGAGGTCAGGGCTATACGCAGTCCTGGAATATAAATATATTCCAAATAATTATCATTTTCGACTTTTGTGGAGAAATTATTACGTACCCTTGTTGCATAACGGTCTTTTAAAATGTCCCAAATTTCAGACCGAGTTTACAAAAATTCGTGCTATCCGAATTTGCTTATTTTATCATTCATTTGGTTATTGATTTCCGTTAATTACTATTTTTTAGTATTTTTACTTTCTTCACAATTTAGATAAGTTAGATAGAATTTTCTTCACAAGATAAGTTCTTTAATCAAGCCAGACTTCAAATTTTGTAGTTTTTTTTTATAGAGGCTGTTTTTGCATACGTTCCATTAAATAGTACAATGTTCTTGTTTCTTTTTGCACTTTTTTTGTGCTGCATTTTAAAAAACATCTTGAGTGATCAGTATAACGAATTAATGGGATGTATTAAAATCTTTTTGATATAGAGACGATCGCGATTAAAAATTTAGGAGAGAAGGAGATAAAAGATAGAGAGAGAAAGGAAGGAACTTTAATTGTGCCGAACAGCACCAAACAAAAGAAGAGCCGCTGCTCAAGGTCGAGGCAAATCGCCTTCTCGCGAATGACGTCAGGATGCAGTTAGACTAGTTTTAGTTTTAGTTCGTGGTCCAGTCTCTCCTGCCCACGAACAGACAAAGGATCCTCAACGAGCTCTTTTGAAACACTGCACTTTTAAAAATCAATTACTTTCATTTCTACCTGATTTATTTCATTTCAACGAATAATTCTTTTGACCAACAATCAATTTCTTTTAAGTAGTAATTATTTTTAAATACTTCTAATTCTTTTTAATTAATTAATACACTTTTTTTATTATTAAGAATAGATGATTTTTTTGTATTATTAAGAATAGATGATTTTTTATTATTAATCAAGTTAGATGTTCAAGATTTTGGCACGAATTTCTATCGATGTGGCAACATTGCAATTTTTTATAGATTACTTCAATGTTGAATTCGATACTGATTTTAACCCGAATTTTGTATCTGGATCAACAGGGCGAGAAAAACTTCACCGAATTGTTTCAGAACAATTATAAAATTCGATAATATTTGTGAATCAATTGGTGCGATTGCAAAAAGAAAAATTAGAAAACTCCATTTTTTATTTTATTCTTATTGTTATATTTATTTTAGTTTTTTATTTTTACGAAATTCGTATACTTGAAGATTTGTGGTAGATAAATTTTGTTAAAAAGCTTGTGAACTTTCATCCGGGTTAAGAGTCGATGACCTAACAAAGTGTAACGTTTGAACTGGTGGTAACCTGGCAATCATACGGTGGTCCAATTACCATAAGAAGAGCTCTAATTTCGCACAATGCCCCTTTTTGGAGCTTCTGACCGACTCCACACATGGTGCTTCATAGCTTCAGGCCAATGATTTCTTTAAACTTTTCCCAATAAAGTCTTCCCTGTTATTGTTCCTTTTTCTGCAGGTATTATTAACAGGTATTGAAAATATGTTAACGCAGCTACTGAGTTGAAAAAAACTGAGTTAGAAACCGAGTTAAAAAAAAGATATTAAATTTTTGAATGGAAATAAGTTTTGTTATTGATAATTAGATTGGAAATTGAGTTGCAGACTTATAAGTCAATAAGAATTTTTCACAGAAGCAAACGCAGAGTGGGGATGACGTTCAAAGGAGCGTTAGAGTGGGGATGACGATCGAGAAGGTACGTAAAAGTAAAGATAACGATCGAAAAAATTCGTCAAAGTGGGGATGACGCTCGAGCAAGTTCGTCAAAGTGGGGACGACGCTCGAGCAAGTTCGCCAAAGTGGGGATGACGCTTGAGCAAGTTCATCGAAGTGGGGATGACGCTCGAGCAAGTTCGCCAAAGTGGGGATGACGCTCGAGCAAGTTCGTCGAAGTGGGGATGACGCTCGAGCTAGAGCCTCAAAGTGGGGATGATTCTCAACCATAAAGTGGGGATGACGCTCAAGTAGGAACAACGTTTGAATATATATTAATAAAAACAGCAAAACTATTCATAAAATTGACTCTAATACCAAAAAAGTACTCCCACTTTCATTACAAATAATATTTTCCTTCCTGTGATCACTTTATTTTCGAAACAATGACACTAAAAAATTCAAGAAACTCCTTAATAACAAAAAAGCAATACAAATTTCAATTCGTATAACAGAAGCTACAGAAATAATCTTAAGAATATTCCACGATCATAAATTAAATATTCAATTATTCACGAGGGTATAAATTTTCATTTTATATAAGAACGAAAAAAAAAATAAGAGAGTAGGGACAAGAAAAGGAGGCACGAGCACGTCGCCAAGTCAAGAGCAATGCTTTTCTGTGTCCCGAATCCAAAGTGGAAAGGGAGTGCCTGGATTTCCTTAATAAAATGGGGCGCAAACGCCACGCCAGCGAATATCTCGCTGATAGCAGCACGGTCAGCTCGACGTCCACCACGAAAATGCTAGAGGGGTTGCTAGGGAAAATCTAGAGAAGGTACCAGGAGGGTGAGGTGGTTGCTTAGGCTGATTCAATTTGACACGAACGCCCAGCCACCCTCCGGCTTATCTTTCGTCGGATTTCCGTTGTGGCCTTCCCTGCCGGCAAATAGAAAGAGAATAGAAAACATTTTGATTAGCATAAACAGGACTCGAGTGCAAACTATTTCTCAATGTGTCACCAAAATTTCTCAGACGATCATGCTTTCAGGACAAGAGAGATTCTTTAGTCAATTTCTTTGTCGTAAAATTTTAATTTTCATCCGGGCGTTGGTAATTTTAGATACGGCCCTGTATTTCGAGAAAAGGAATCTTTTTTTATGACAACAATTAAAAGAACGACGGTTGTATATTTTTAAAACAATTCTAGTCAGGGTACGAAGTTTAAAATTTGTTTACAGCAATTATTTTTAATTTTTTTTTCGGTTTTGTTATTATATTATAATATAATTATATTATATTATAATGTAATTATATATATTACTATAATATTTACTTTTCAAATAGACAGAGTGTCCTGCGAACAAAATAAAGATATAAATCAAATAGAAAAAAATGAATCAAAAAGTCCTTTACCACTTTTCAAAATTTTGAGTCGTTCCGGAGTTACAACTGTTCGAAGTTAACCAATCAGGTGCCAGCTACGGTATCAAAGCGGCATCGTGGTGGTACCGCTGCGCTGTCATCACAGGAGAGGGGATGGATATCTAACTCGCTCGCTATTGGCCAACTTCGAATTGTTATAACTACAAAACTGATGAAAATTTCTAAAAGTCGTAAAGGACTTTTCGATTCAATTTTCTCCATTCTATCTATCGCTTTAAAATGTTCGTCTTAAATCGGGACACTCTGTATTATTTCAAATCTATATAATTTATTTTTCTTTATCAAATTACATATATTATCATCAAAAATTGTCAACACTTTCGAATAGTAAATACTTTCCAATAGTATCATCATCTCATTTATTGTATCATTATTTTCAAGTTCTTTAAATTGTTTTTTTTAAATATTTTTTTGCTTTTGAGGTTATAAGACACGAGACTTTTATCGTTTATAAACCTAAGAAACGGGTGTTGCGTATGCTTCCGAAAAGCCAGAGACTTTTTACATAAAGCGACACCAGTATTTTTTCGGAACTAAATAATTTTCAATAATCGAAAACTTCCACCAATCGATTACTTTTTACTGTTCTAATGAAAACCAAGTTTTCCTATTTTTCTGTCCAATTATTTCAAACGTCCCTTAAAATAAATCACTGATGGTATCTTATCTGTTCTAGAATAATTTAACTCCAACTGTCACTACATTATTGAGTCTTTTGCTTTAATTTAAATTTATTTTCAAAATTGAAACACAATCTCCTATTTTTTCAAAATCTTGATTATAAATCCAAGTGGGAATTTTGAAAGAAACTTGAAGATTCCAAAAGGAAAATAAATCTAAAGAATATCTACGAATATCTAAAGTGGATTTTTCGTTTAAAAGGGCATTGGAAAATAAATTGCGGTAGCCATAAATTGATATCCTAATAAAAAATTCAAAAAACCGTTTTATTGTATTTGATCTATGTTCCAAGTCTCTTAAAAGTTGGGTTTTAAATATTTGTATATATATAATTTTGTATTAATTCCTTCCAAGACCGATAATTGCTAAAACTTATCCTATCGTAAAATCTTTTTCGAAAAAGACGAAAGTATGAAAAAATAATACACTCTCATTATTAAAAAATGCGAGAACTTGAGTCATATTTTAGTTCTGAGAAGGAAAGTGCATACAAACTGGCAGGATTCAATTTAAAGTTCAGCGACATAGGAAAGTGCATGGACCTGTGCAAATTTCTTTTTACACGTTCTGTTTGTAACCACGTGCCTGAGATTCGCCCACACACGTGGCGCGTTTTTTCATCAGGTGCCTATAGCGCAAAATGATAAACATATTCATGGGCGAAGGATAAGGGAAAAGGGGACGAATTTCGTATGCAAAGTGTAAGTGGGGACTGGCTGCGTCGCACTTAAAAAAACGTATCAAAAAAATGCAAGGTTACCCACATTTTTTATCCATGCGAGCCTCTTGGAGGTTAAAGGGTGCATACACCAACACCGTGGGAGGATTTGATTCCCCCGAAAGTTACTACTGCATCAGCCTGCACTTAATTTCTAAACCAACATTATAAGTTTTGATATTTAGACTAATTTTTGCGAGTAGGGAAAAAATTATTTTTGAGTATATGCGACAATAATTATTTTTCTTTACTACAATAATTATTTTCCAGTACTACAATCATTATTTTTTTGTACCACAATAATTATTTTTCTGTACCATAATAATTATTTTTCTGTACCACAATAATTATTTGTACATTTTCATCAATCATGAGAAAGTATTCAATTTTTAGTATGTACTACGGTAATTATTTTTCAGTATAATTTACCCTTTCCAGATCACTTTTTTTTATCTTTTTCCTTGTTCATTAAATTTAAAGTCTGTTAATAAAAGTTTTATTGAGACAATTAAGGCATTTCTGGGTAAATCAGAGGCGAATTGAATCAACGTGGATTTGGTGGAATTGTGGCTGTCAGATATGGCCCAGTCGGGTGCACCGCTTTCATCCCTTGACTAAAAGTAGATTGAGTCTCGAATTTCCACGTAAGGATGAAACACGTTTGGTCGCAATTGGAACTTATTTCTTTATAGTTATTTAAAGGAAATTGGAATGAATTTGTGTCAATAGGGTTCAACTGAAAACGAATGGATGCAGTTGAAGGCTGTCGAAATTCATCGAAATTCAATTGAAAGCAAGGGTATGCAAATGAATTCAAGTACACGTAAATTAATTCGAATTACCTGTAGTTATGGGTTAGAGATTAATTCAAGTCCATTCAGTTGGGATAACAAATGTTAATATTAAGAATGTGATAAAAAATTGTGGAAATTTATTAACTTGTATCATTTTAGTTATGTTATTAGAATCATAGAGATATTAGAATGAATAATATATACAACAAATAAATATTTGTAGAAAGTTATTTTGAAGACAGTTGATTTTGAAGACAGTTGATTTTGAAGAATACGGTTGCTTTAAGAGATATACTATTAACCAAAAGTAGTTATTGAAGCTACTTTCTCTTCAGTTAAATTATTTTTAAATACAGTTCTTCTTTAAGACAATTATTCTTAATAACAGTTCTTCTTTAAGATAGTTATTTCCAAGTGCAATTGTTTTTAAAAATAGTTGTTTTCAAAGACAGTTATTTCTAAATGCAGTTGTTTTTGAAAATAGTTGTTTTTGAAGATAACTTTTAGAAAAAAATATCATTAAAACTAGTTGCTCTTGAATTAAGTTGTTCTTAAAGTTAGTTGGGTTTAAAGATAACTGTTCTTAAAGATAGCTCTTCTTTAAGATGGTTGTATCTAGACACAATTGCTTTTGAAGATTGTTGTGTCTGAAGAGTGTTGTTATCGAATGCAGATGTTCTTAAAGAGTTGCTATTTTAAAAATTCCTGTTATTGAAGTTAGTTGCTCTTCAATTAAGTTGGCATTAAAAATACCCGTTCATGAAGATATATTAGTAATTGAAACTACTTGCTTTTGAAGATAGTTGCTATACTATTTTCAAAAATGCTACTAGTTTCAACTACTAAAAGTAGTTGTAATTGAAGCTACTTGTTTTTGAAGATAATTGCTAGTATCTTCAAAAATGCTACTATATTCAACTACTTAAAGTAATTGAAATTGAAGCTACTTGTTTTTAAAGATAATTGCTAGTGTCTTCAAAAATGCTACTATATTCAACTTCTAAAAGTAACTGTAATTGAAGCTACTTGTTTTTGAAGATATTTGCTATACTATCTTCAAAAATGCTAGTAGATTCAACTACAAAAAGTAGTTGTAATTGAAGCTACTTGTTTCTGAAGGTAATTGCCAGTATCTCCAAAAATGCTACTATATTCAACTACTAAAAGTAGTTGTAATTGAAGCTACTTGTTTTTGAAGATAATTGGTACGTAAAATTGTTGTTATGAAAGTTATTTGTTTTTGAAAATATTTGTCAATGAAGTTATAAATGAAAATTGCAAACGAAAATAATTGTAAATGAAGATAATTATAATAGCAGACATAGTTGTAAATGAAGATATTTGTAAATGAAGATATCTATAAATGAAGGTAGTTGTAAATGAAGATAACTGTATATGAAGTTAGCTGTAAATGAAGATAGTTGCAAATGAATTATAATCGAAGATACTCCTTTCAGATCATACTTATCAGCACACTTGTTTCGATGATAATTGAAGCTATATTGCTGAAGATATTAAACATAACTAAAGAGACTTGTTACTGAAGATACTCCACCCTGACAAAAGTTGTCGATAAAATCAGTTGTTTCCATGATAACCAAACAACCAGTAGACGTAAATAAAAATCCCAACATTTGATAAACATTTTTCTCGCCCAGTATCCACGGCAACTTGAAGCATCGTGTATTTCGGTACTGTGCTCAAGGATTCTGGTGGCATGCGCACATTTCTCTAGCCTTTCATCTCTCTCTTCCTCTGATGCTCGGGGTAAGAAGGGAGGGTGACAGTGGGGGTGGAAAGACTCCATGAAGAGTAAGAGGAGAGAATAAGGAAGGAGATGAAGAGAGACGGAGTGATCAAGAGGGAGAGAAGTCCAGCGGGTCCTGCAGGATTCTCCTCTCGTCCTTCGAGACTAGTGTCGAGGGACGCACGTTCTGGTGCCGGCAAGCACGATCGGACCAAGGGTGGGAGAGAGAGAGGACCATGAGGAAAAGGAGAGATGAACGTCTCAAATTTGGTTGGCTGTCTCGAGTTGGTTCGCTAAAGGCAGAGTGTCGAGGGGCAAGGGGATTGAGGACCAACTCAGTGGGGATGGGACTTTACGAAGACTCTCTTGCGGGCAAGGGGGGGGGGCATTGAGAGAGCAAGAGGGTGAGAGAGGCGTGCAGGGGGTGGGGCAAAAGCGCCTTGGTGCGATCCCGTAGACTCGAAACTCGGAATTCCAACGGACAGAACAGAGCCGTCGTTCGTGCGACGAGGAATAGAATAATCACGTATTTGTGGTATGTGAAACGGGATCGAGTCAGAATATCCCGGTAGGACAAAAAAAGTGCTGCTCATTAACACAGGGTGAATGGGATACTAATTATAAGGGTTGCAATTTTGTTTTAAAAAAACCAAGTGTTTCTAAAATCACTTAAATGAGAGGACGCAAACGCCGGCGATGGTTAACCAAATAGTTTCCTGGTGGTTCATCAGTGAAAAAGTGATGTGTGAAAATCACTAGTGATTCTGACGCAAAGCAAAAGGACAATACTACGTGATTATTCGAAATTTTAAAATAAAAACTCGTGTACAACAACGGAAATGTAAACATCACGATAAATAATTGTGTTTTCTTTTTCGTTTTCTTGACTTTCTCTAAAATTTAATTTTGGATGGTTGAGTAGTGTTAAGTGAATAGACGTTTTGTTTTTCGTTATTGTGTTTGAATTTGCGCGCGTGATTCGACTGAAAAGATGTTGCCGGTCGCGGGAACTCTATCGTTCCTCTGTGATGCTGATTGTGCGGAAATAGCATTCGTGACGCGTTTGATTTGGACATTTGTTACAGTGACACGTGTTATCATATGATAAATGTAGAACACGTTTGTATTTTTTGTTCTTTTTAGTTTCCATTTCTTTCTCAACTATTGGCGAATCTGATTTGCTCAATTTGAGTTTGAAAGCTGAAATCGTGATAAATGTGAAAATTCTGACTGGCGAATCACGCGAGTGCGCATTTGTGCTTGAATAGACTGCACGTGTGCATTAGTGAGGTCTTAGAAATCACTAGCGAGCAATTAGTGCGAGGTTTAGCGAGGAGACAATATGAGTGAAATGACGAGTGTAGAGCAACAGCATCAGCAGCAACAGTTTGTCGGTGGTAGCTCGAATTCGGAGCATCATTGTAAGGATCACTGTGTTTCATTCGAAAGTGAAAAGAGCCTTGAAGTACACCTTCGCTATCATCAAGAGAACCTGCTCAGTCAATGGGCCAGTCAAGCGCAGCAGGAGGAAAGTAATAACAATAACAGTAAGGCTGGAAATCATAACAGTAGCAATCATATGGTTGTCAAAAGAGAGAGTGTCACAGCACCGGCTGATTCAAGCGAATCTACATCAAGACCACCTTCAGAGGGACCAGCATCTGGATCTCAGCAACAACCTACTCCATCTTCGCAGCCATTTCCAAATTTCCAATCACAAATGTTTAACGAAAACAATTACTTCGTGCAGAACGATCAAACCTACATCCTTCCTCATCATTACTCTCCACCCAGAGAGGAGAATCAAAACGGCGGTGGAAATTACAGGTACCATCCCTACCAACATCCACAAAGATTTCCTCAAGCAGATCGTGCAAATTCAGTCAGTTCTACCAGTCCACGAAGTCCATTGCAATGTGATAAGTGTGGTGCCGTTTACGAAGATCCTAATCTATTAGCAGAACATGTGCGATCTAACCATCCAGCATCACCAAACTCTTACCCTAGTCAATCTCAGTATCCTCAAATTGGTAGCAGTCCACAGCACCACATGCAGAGGCATCAACAGCCTCAACAATCTCAAATGCATAACTCACCTTCTCACGCAAGTCAACAACAACAACAACAAGGTTTTGATTTCAGTGGAGGATCCATCATCAAAGCAGAGATAAAGCAAGAATCCGAAGAGCAGGCTGAAATTCTGGATTTGGATTCTCACAAAGTTCAGACTCACAGGTACGAAGAAGACTTGTTGAGGGTACAGCAGCAGGAAATGCATTTGCAGTTGCAGCATCACGCCATGCAACAACAGCAAAGAAACACCTCTCATTCGGTAACAACAATGCTCAGTTGGCCTTCACCTCAAATGCATGATTATCATCCAGGAATCTCTCCAATGGGACCAATGGAGAACACCTCTCCAATTCCTGACCAGAATCAATTCATGCGGGGTCAACACATGCCCGTTGATTCATCGAGACACGGTGGTTCTCCAATCATCACCAGCACTCAATCACTCTCAGGTCATCAGATGCCAGCTGCATTGCTACCCCAGGCTCCAAAAGCACCCAATGCTAATCAATCCTGGAAGAGCAATGAGGCTCGTCGGCCAAAAACCTACAACTGCACAGCGTGCAACAAGTGGTTCACCAGCTCGGGTCATCTCAAGAGACACTACAACACCACTTTACACAAAAATGCAGTGAAGGTAAGCAACCAACCAGATCCTGCTAACATGCCCATCAGCGTGCATCATCATCCGGGTAGGGACTCCAACATAAACAGCAGAGGAGGACCTGCAAGATCTCCAGAATTATCATCCTCAGGGAGTCCCCCAAACTTGATGGCAGGTCCCTCGGGAGAGGCAACGAGGGGCCTGCTGCTCACGCCCATCACCGCCACCACCAACAAGATCCACTATACCACCAGCGATACCAGCAACAACAGGGAGCCTTCGGGGATGCAAGGACACCATCAGCAGATGCCTTCAACAGTCCGCATGTCCAACCTTGTCCCACTCAACTGCCCCCCTCACTCCCCAATGGGCCACCCCCACCACCAAATGGTTTCCCCCTCGCAAATGGGCCACATGCAAATGGATTCACCATCCCAAATGGGGGTCCACATGAGTTCGCCCATGTCCCCCATGCAGCATCCACCGGTGCACCTGAATACGCCTTCCCCAATGGGCCATCACATGAGTTCTCCATCGCCCATGATGGCAGGCGTCCCACCGATGGGTTCTCCACCACCTCCGCCAATGGGGGGTACTACGATGCCTCATCAGCCGTACCCAAACGCTTTGCCCCCCCACGTTACAACTACTACCAGCATCCCGGGTCTAATGGAGTCTATCACCAGCCTAACTACTACTGGTAACGACATACCACCATCCATGCAATTTACCCAGGAAATGTTACCCGGCTTCGGGACCTTCAGCAACCATCAAAGGGCCCTGCCTAGCTTCACCAACTTTGGCATCAATCCCGGGTACTTAGTTGGCCAAAACCACACACAGGCCGTTAGCGTGGGGGGGCTAAGTCCAGAGGAGAATCTTCCTCAAGACAAAACCTATGAATCAACCTACGAAACCTACAGACAATCACCACCAAAGTACGAGCCTCTAAACAACATGGATCTCATTCAAACCGACACCGCCCCTGATGGCAGCATCTACATCAAGTATCCTGATTACCAAGAGTCCAATCTCTACCAAGTCGCAAGATCGCAAATGCCCTCTCGTCAGCAAATCGAGACCAATAACAATCTACCTCAAGGTCCACCCAAGGAGGAGCTCAATCCCAACGTCGGCAAGCAGAAGGGTGACAAATTCAAGGACATGGTTACCAAGGAGCACCAAGTCACCAGCACCAATACCGGCTCCCACTACATCTCCCAAGACGGTTTCCACAAATGCATCGAGTGTGATAAGGTGTTCAACAAAGCCTGCTACCTGACTCAGCACAACAAGAGTTTCCATTCCGGAGATAAGCCCTTTAAATGCAATCAGTGTGGCAAACGATTTCCACATGAAATTATGCATGCTGAACACCTGCAGAAGCACGCTGGCGAGAAGCCCTACAAATGTGAGATTTGTCCTAAGCAATTCAACCACAAGACCGACCTCAGGCGGCACATGTGCCTCCACACTGGCGAAAAGCCGTACGCCTGTGATACTTGCGGAAAGGGTTTCATAAGAAAGGACCACATGATGAAGCATCTCGAAACGCACAGAAAAAAGTCCAACATCCATCACAATGTTCATCTCAGGGCGTGAGTCCAATCTTCGTCCAATCAAGGTCAAAAAGTCACTTGTTGCGTTATCGCCTTCATCCCGCAATCCTATTTATTAATTCTTGCTTCCCATCCTTTTCCCCCTCGTCCATTTTCCCTTTGCCATTTTTCCTTTTGCTTTTCCCTATTGTTTTTCCCTTTTGTTTTTCCCTTTTGTTTTTTCCTTTTTTTCCCTTTTGGTTTTCCCTTGTGTTTTTCCTTTTTGTTTTTCCTTTTTGTTCTTCCCTTTTGCTTTTCACTTTTGATTTTCCCTTTTGTTTTTCCCTTTTGTTTTTCCCTTTTGTATTTCCCTTTTGTATTTCCCTTTTGTATTTCCCTTTTGTATTTCCCTTTTGTATTTCCATTTTTGTATTTCCCTTTTTCCATTTTTTCCCCGAATTTTCCTGTTCCTGTTCCTGTTCCCGTTTCCGCCCAAATACCCTTGTTCTTCCACAGGTCGCCGAAGAACACTTGCTCAACTTTGTATTGACTGGCTCAAGGTCACTGAGAAAGAGAAGAAAACTGTAAGTGAAATTTTCCTACTCTATTTTCTCCAGCATCCTTGTTTTGCACACGAAACCCTAAATCCGACTCTTTTTTTCTTGTTTGGGAGAAGGTATTAAATGTATTTCACTCGATACGTTCTCTCAATCATAATGAATACGACTTTAATTGTAAGAGATGAAATTAAGATGTAATTGAAAAGGAAAATACAAAAGGGTGCTGGGATCCGATTTTTTTTCTCATCGGAGTGATTCAAGGTTTCGTGAAGTGCATCTTGACTTTGTGCGTTTGAAACATAAAAAGAATATCCTGTGCGAAGTCCTGATTATAAATCACAAAGTAAAGGATATTTAATGAAATTGACTATCGCGATATAAAACCTTCGAAGCTTATGAATTGTACAAAATATATTAAATGTATAGGCATGTAATTATTGGTTTAATATCGACTAGACAACGGTTTCTATTCCATATTATAATATTAATATTTTATAGTGTTTTCTCAATTTAAGAAAAAGTATATTGAGTGAAACATATATAGGAAATGATGGATTATTACTCAGTGTGAAAACGAGCTCTCACGATGATATATATGTAATTAGAAAATCTTTCGTGAAGTCAAGTATAATGATGAAATTTAATCGATTATAGTTTTCGAGGAAGACGAATTATTCAATGATCAATTTGTAGTTTTTCCGAAAGAGAGCAAATTATTCAATGGTCGATTATTGTTTTCATGGAAAACGAATTATTCAATAATCCATTGTGGTTTTCATGGAAAACGAATTATTCAATAATCGATAGTAATTTTCAAGGGAAACGAATAATTGATTAATCGATTATAATTTTATATACTCTAAATTCTATTGCTAGCACTGGCAAATTTGTTGAATTTTGTTTAAATAATAACAATTTGATTTTAAAAATGCGAACCTATTTTTATTGAGAGTAGTTTTTTAAAAAAAGATACCTTTTTCCACGCTACTTGAATAGTTATTGAAAGAAAATTTGAATATTAATTATTGAAAGAAATTTCAAAATTCGTTACTCAAGGAAATTTCGAAAATTCATTAATCAAAGAAATTTCGAAAATTCCTTGTTCAAAGAAATTTCGACAATTCGTTATTGAAAGAAATTTTGAAAATTAGTTATTGAAAGACATTAGGTCGACCTAATGTTGTAAATTGATTTTTGCAATAAGTTTTATTATTGGTAAAAAAAACTGCAATATTTATTTGTCTTTTTTTTGTATCTTGTGACCGTGGTATGAATAATTTAAAAATTGTTTTGTGATCGAAAGCGTAAATTTAAAACAGTTTTTGTCTATTTTGTTAATGTGTGAACATTCCTTGAATGACATTCCAGCGACGAGGGTCGCAAATCGTTCGGCACGTTTTCACAGTGACGATTCTTGTTTTTCTAATCGTAAGGACTAGAGTAAGTTAAAAATTGAGCGCGTTTTTCGAGGGAAATCGCGCTGTTAAAAATCATTACATAATAGTTCTGCCAAATGTGAAATAAATATATTTAAACGACAAATGAAAATGAACAATTTCGTCCATAGATTTTTTTATACAAAGAAAGCATAATATAGGTGATAATTATGAAAATAATAGTAAGCAAATAAAAGCAAAACATATGAAAATAATTGTAATGAAAATAATTGTAATGAAAATAATAGTAATGAAAATAATAGTAATGAAAATAATAGTGATGAAAATAATTGTAATGAAAATAATAGTAATGGAAATTGTAATGGAAAATAATAGTAATGGAAATAGTAATGGAAATAGTAATGGAAATAGTAATGAAAATAATAGTAAAAAAATTATGGTGGAGAAATAATAGTACTGAAAATAAGAGTGTGAAAAGTAACACAGAAATTCCTTCGAAGAACGCGACATTCTTACTCGCAATGTGAGTAAAAAGAAATGTTGACCTCGCCATAACCAAATAGAATTGTTTCTGTTTATCGTTGTTTAATTGTCCGATTAACTAGTTCGCAGGATAAATTGTTTTGTATTTGCCAAATGTACATATCTAGCTTAAACTTGGGGTTTAAATTGAGCCTCGTCCGTTGTTATTTGAGCGTCGTTGTTTCTGGATTCTTTGCGCCAGATTTGTTGCTTGATTCGTTTGTTCATTGAGTGTCATTTTTCTATTTTTTATTAAACTTTGTACACCGAGTGATCAACTTGCAGTAATTCTTGCGTTTAATTTTATATGAAAGATTCATTGGGACGAGGTGTTCTTTATTATTGTACATATATGTGCGTGAAAGGTTTTTTAGTTGTTAGTACGAATTATAACCATTTGCCATTACACTACGTAAAATCCCAGAACAGACTACCTCAAGAGTTCAGGAATTATCGACGAATGAAAGAAAAGAAGAAGGAAAGAGTGAAGAATAACGTGAGAAAAAGCCAATGCAATAATCTAAAATAAAGATAGAAAGACGTTTCGTGCGGGCGAGACAATTTTTTTTCTTTCTTTTCTCAAATTCGATAAAAATCACTTTTAATAACAACAATTGATAAAGAGTAGAAATTAAATTTCTCGCTTCATTCTCTTTTTCTTCGACGAATATAAGTTCCTCTATTCGCCCGCCAGTAAACGCAATATAGGCGTAAATAGGACATTATAAATCTGTAATATAATAAAAAAAAAAAAACGGAAAAATAGATTGACGTATGTTAGAGACATATCAAACAGTATTACTGTATACTCAGTTTATAATTAACGACTAAGAAATCAATTAGGTACGATGCGATCAGTGAATAAACATTTCAATTTCATATCACAATTTGATAGATTCTTATTCCTACTCGTTTGTTACATTTTATAAGACAAGAGAGAATAGTTGATGAAAAAATGCAATTTAAAAAAAAAATAATAAAAATAGATAATCGTCGTGCCAATGCGCCCAACCAATCATAATTGAAAGTAAAAACTGAAATTTCGATGAGTGTGTTGTCATCGAAATAATGTTTTTTACAAAATAACGAAATATCCACTGCCGTCATGTAATTTTAAAAGCGACAAATGCGGTATCGAAATAATGTTTGACAGGCGAAGATATATTGTGAATTATGTATTTCAAGATGCCATACACAAGTACCTCAAGACAAAAAACACATGTACAAATGTTCATACGTTTTCAGAATATTAGCTAATTAATAAATAATTATAATAATCACCGATCAATATTGCCTTTCATTTTCAAGTTCCTTCTCTCATTTTATGTAATAATAGGATTTAATTTTCGAAGATATTATCTTGTGATGTTCAGTTTTAATAATCGTTAATTCATCTAGAAATTTCAATTACATGCAAATTATTAGTATTATACAAATAATAATAATACAAATAATGACAAATAATTATATATTACAAATAATATACATAGAATAATTCTTCATACAATAATTATACATAGAATAATTCTTCATACAATAATTATACATAGGATAATTTTACATATAATAATTACACACACAATAATTATACATACAATAATTATACATACAATAATTATACATACAATAATTATACATACAACAATTATTAATAATAATTAATACATAAGTATTTCAATCAAATTATGCATTTATCAAGCCACAGGCTTCAAGATGGGTATTTAATTTTAAATGGAGCAGAAAGCTCGATAAATTCTTTCCTTTAAAATTTAATACATAAGTAATTTAAATGAGATCCAATTTTTCAAAAAGAAATTTAGTGAATTAATTACATAGAAGATAAATTCGAGAAAAGAAGGTAAGTATTTCAATACTACTATCTACTGCATATTTAATAATTCGAATCATTCTTAAAAAGAACCTCGAATTTTGTTTGGATAAAATATGTAAATTAAAAAGTATATAGCAATAAAAAAATATATTAACAAAAGAATGTATAAATAAATAAAAATATATAAACAACAACATTGCAAATTTAAAAGAAGATATAGCTTCCTCTGAAGCAATTAGAAAAGTGTAAATAAACAAATAGATAAATACAACACGATAATAACGAAAGTAATAAATTCCACACAGACAATTCGAGTACAATTTAAACATAAAATTTGACGTATATTTGTAAATAATCTTCTTTTATGGAAAAAGAATGTTGTAAGATAAATCTTCATTTGCGGTGAATAATTCTCATCTTGCAGTATCAGAGAGTGTCTTTTATGATTTCTTATAAAGTAACTCTTTTAATGAAAGCTTCTTTAGAAAATCGCACGTTGACTTAAACTTAAATCTAGAGAAGATGATTATGCTCACAGGTCTCCACGACCCCTGGGCCGCATCCTGTGATAAATAACCAGATTACGAGTCTTCTCCATGGACCATATGTTCATCCAAGGTTGTGAGACCCGATTCAAAGGTTGCATCAAAATGTATTATTTATCTATTTCGAACACCAGCTCGAACGGAAGTATCTTCCATGCACTTAATCAATTTCATTAAATTGTTTTTTACAACCTTTATCCTTTTATTTTTCAGCTCCATCAATTTTTTATACACATACATTTTTAAAAAAAACCGTCTCTGTGTTATTTTTTTCGACTCTATTATTTCGCAACTTATGCTCTTATTTTTTAGGCCGATTATTTATTAAACTTCACGCTTCTTTTGTGCTTTTATTTTGTTTTCAAAGCAAACTTTAGTATCTTTATTCTTTGCACATGTTTCAATTACTTTTTTTTTATATATTATTACTGTATACAAATAGAAATTATTTTTAGTTCACAAATTATACTTGAACTTTGCATTCCTTTGATTCAATTATTCAATTTTGTATTCATCATAATTTGTGTGAAATTTAAATTTTGAATTAATTTGGAATTAAGTTGACCTTGAATTTATTCGAATTTACTTTAACTTGGCATTCAAGAAACACTGAATTGGTTTGAATTTATATGAACTTTGAATTGAATTGAAATCTCCTGAACTCTGAAATTAATTGAACTCACTTGGAATTTGAATTGACTGGAACTTTGAGTTCGTCTGAAATCACGTCAACTTTGAATTAATTTGAATTCATTTGATCTTTGAATTCATCTGAATTCAAGTGAACTTTGGATTGAATTGACTTGAAATTTGAATCCACTTGAAACTTGAGTTCATTTAAATTCACATGGATTTTAAGTTCATCTGGAATCACGTAAACTTTGAATTTATTTCAATTCACTTTAACTTTAAATTGATTTCAATTCAATTAAACTTAAAATTTAAACTTAAACTTTGAATTGATTTGGACTGACTTAAACTTTGAATTGATTTGAAACCACTTAAACTTTGAATTGATTTGGACTGACTTCAACTTTGAATTGATTTGAATTTACTTAAACTTTAAATTGATTTTAACTGGCTTAAACTTTAAACTGGTTTGAATTCACTTAAACTTTGAATTGATTTGGACTGACTTCAACTTTGAATTGATTTGGACTGACTTCAACTTTGAATTAATTTGAATTTACTTAAACTTTGAATTGGTTTGGACTGACTTCAACTTTGAATTGATTTGAATTCACCTAAACTTTGAATTGATTTCAATTCACTTCAACTTTAAATTTATTTCAATTCAATTAAACTTAAAATTGATTTCAATTCACTTAAATTTTGAATTGTTTTCAATTCACTTAAACTTTAAATTGATCTCAATTCAATTAAACTTAAAATTGATTTCAATTCACTTAAACTTTGAATTAATCTCAATTCAATTAAACTTAAAATTGATTTCGATTCACTTAAACTTTGAATTGATTTGAACTGATTTAAACTTTGAATTGATTTCAATTCACTTAAACTTCAAATTGATTTGGATTCACTTGAACTTTCAATTGATTTGAACTGACTAAAAATTCCAAATTGATTTGAATCCATTTCAACTTTAAATTGTTTGCAATTCATTCCAACTCCCTATTTCCTTGAAATCAAAACTAATTCGATTCCACCTGAATTTCAAATTTGAATAAAACCGCAATTCGTCTAAAATAATAGTTATTTAATGCTATACAAAGTCAAAGAAGATTTTCGTGACAGCTTCCTTGGAAGAAAAGGGGTAAAAAAGAAAAAATGATTATTCAAGATAATCTTGATTTATTCTGAGATTTATGTGAATGTGAAACAAAGTCTGCTGCAGCTTGTGAAAAATAGGGGGTTGAATCCAATCATTGATGCGTATCCAAACTTTTCCCACACCACAGACAGCTGTTGTAATGAGTTGCATCCTCACGTCCCTTGAAATACTAGGATGAATTCCATAACGTGACAGCGCAGGTTCTTATTTCCTTTATCATCATCTCGTTCAGGAAAAAAGCGAAATTCGAGAAGGAAAAATTTACAGCCCCATGAATTCATTGTGTGTTCACGTTCGTAAAACAATCTCAAAAATTTCTTTCCAATGTAAACTTAACATACAGATAACATCGAGAACCCACATTTTTCAAAAATATTGTAAGAAAGAATCGGAAAGGTATATTTTTCGTTTATATTCAAAAAATACTTTTTTAACAAATATTTTTTCTATTACAAAGATGCATATTGATTAAAAGAAATAATAAATTTCAAACCGGTATTTCAAGGATTATGTTAATATAGATCAATTTATGTGCGCATATTAGTTTGAAATGAGAAAAATCTCTTTCAATTTCGTGGGGGAAATCATCTGCATTTTTTCCGATGAATCATCAGAAATGGCCTTTCTTCCGGCAATGAATCGTTTGAACATCAAGACAGTGCATTCTTATACATACACAATAAACTTTCAGCTTCGCTCCCAGTGTCATAATTCATGCGTGGATCTGACAAAAGTGAGGCAGGTCAGGCAACTAAACAAAGTCTCAAAAGAATCGCTTTTTAATTTTTACAACCCTCTATCTCTTTGTCATTAAATTTATCAACATTCGAAGATACATAATCAACAAAAACTTATCGCATTATAGTATTTCTCAAACTTTGAAAAGGATTTTGAAACATACTTTGAAAACTATTAATTTGAAAAATACTTTGAAGAATATAAATTTGAAAAATACTCTAAACAATACAAATTTGAAAAATACGAATCTAAATAAAATTTCGATTCAAAAATGTAATAGAAAAAATTACGTCGATGTGGACATAATTTTATTTAATTATCATCGCAATTATTTTTTTCTTTATTATTTTATTCTATGTATTTTAATTTCGCTGTATCCTACACTACATTTACATTTATTCAATTAATTAACTTTGAATTAGTTGAACATTGTAAATACGTATTTGTTGTTGTTTTTTTTGCTCGAGAGAATCAGAATGTATATACAAATTGAAGAGTCCAATTAATAGTTATTATAAGAATAGCTAATAGTTTTTATAAGAATTACTATACGAATAAAATAGTTTTAGTTGCATTTGCAATTATATAATAGTTACGTACTGATTAATATACTAATTTCATTAGAAAGTACATACTAATAGATTAATTAATTTTACATACTAATTAATAACTCTTAGTTTAAAACTAGTATTAATTCAAAACTAATTCTCGAATTTTAAGAATAATAAAGGCCCGTATGCAAAAACTGCCTTTGAACTCATAAATACTTTTCTACGCACTCAGCGCTTAAGGAAGAGATTGTTATTCACACCTAGAGGCTCTTATTGCACGCGGTCCTTCGAATTTTCGTCTATTAAAATAAAATCAATTGATCTTGTACCTATTGTCTTTCTATCCTTTATTCATGAAATAAAAAATACCATCTAAGTGTGAATGGAAGTAAAAATAGTAAACTAAAGATGTTGCAAATATTAAATACATACTAATATTACATTATACATTAAATATTTCTTTGAATCGAAATTAAAAGAAACCAAACAGTTTCTGAATTACTTTCTGGATTAAAAAGTAACCAAATCTGAAACATTGATTGGCAAAGCTTATCTACAATAAAATCTAATTATTTAATGAGCGGTACCAAACGCTTGTAAGACATTTATGTTGTATAAATGAAGGCCAAAATGTCGAGTTACGATTTTCGTTTCCTTTCACTTGTGTTATTATTTAGTAATAAGCGTATTTTCTCTCCCAATCTGCGAATACTCTAACGCTTAAGCGAAGGAAGTAATAAGTAATCCTTGTGTAATATGGATCGTAAATAATAAGTCGATTATCGTCCCATTGTTGCCATAGTATCCATGAGTTGGTGAAAGCGTCAGAGAAAGTAAAAGATAAGAAATAAATTCGCCTTTCGTTGGCGGCGAATAAAAAAAATTAGCTTCAGTCGAGAAAGTCATTTAAAATCTGACCAGTCAGCGTTTGTCTAAAGTAGTTCGAGAATATTTCTCATGTGTTATGTCATAAAAAACACGTGGTTTCATTAGAAATTTGCGAAGACCTTGAATTTCTTTGTATGAGCACCAAACATGTATTAAACTACTAACTGAAAAAAATCTATATGTTCTCGCGAAAATAATGCAACTTTTCACATTTGTCAATAATTTTTTGTTTGTTAAAAAAACAAAAATCTTTTGTTTTTAGAACAATATTTAATACAATGAGATTATTTATGAGATGCAATTTAAACAATATTTCAATTTTTCATATGCCAATTTTTCACATTACATACATTTTTTTACGTTACATACATATTTTTTCGTTACATACATTTCTTACATTTACAATTTTTTTCACATTCACAGAAGTACTTTTTTACAATCAGTTTTTACAATCCTTCTTTACAGTGAAGTAGAGCAATCGTATTATTTTAAATTTTTTTGTTCGCGAAAATATAATCAAGTTAAAGAGAAACTGGATTATTTGGATTATTATTATAAATTTATAACTTTCGAGGAATAACGAGTGTTTACATCTATTATCGCAAATTTCAATATTTTCAAAACAAAATCAAATCAGTTTGAGGCAAATAAAACAATGTAAATATGACACGTGATTCAAGGTGAAGAAAAGTTTTCGAAAAATTGATCATTCTTGTCCTAGTCAATATTTTTAAAACGTTAATAATTGTACTATAATTATAACGTTTTTAATTATAATGGAAAACGTAATATTTCTAAAAACGTTATAGTTATAGTTATAGTTTCTATTATAATTATAATTATAATAGAAAACGTAGAATTTCTAAAAACGTTTTGAAGAATTGCAATTCAATTTTCGTACTTAAATGCGTACTCGAATGCGTAAAAAAAACTGCTTACAAGAGGCCCTAGGTGCACAAAAAAGTTGCACTTGTGCTCAAAGGCTCTTATTGCACGCGTGAAATACAAATTTACCAAGAATAAAAAATAATGTTCACTGGAAAGTAAAAGTACCATTCAATCCTATTGAATATCTCAAAAAGTTTAAGAACAAGGGTTATGATTATATAATTCGAATCTCCATCTCATCTCCCTCATCCTCAATTTTTGTAAAAAACAAAAAAATTGAAAGTTAGGGAGATAAGATGATAATCAAATTCCAGTTCAATTCTTTTGTTCTAGCTAACTTTTTTTGTTTTAAAAAAAACAAAAAAACAAAAGAAGAAAAAACAAAAAAAAACAAAACTACGAAAAGTACGAAAATTTTCTCCAAAAGAAAATGAAAACAATCGTACAATCTTGAGATAAGATAAAAATCAGAGCAATAAATTGCCGTATATTATGAAACGTCTTGAAGAGCAGAGTTCAAGCTGTGCAGGAGTGTCCCTTTAAATTTTAAATGTTCTCTAAGAAATCATCAAGATCCAAATGAACCTTACACTCGGAATGCAAGTTGGGGTGATGATTTTGCTGATGTTTGGCGCTCTCTCGATGCTCGGGCTTTCTGAAATGGGAGAATGCGTTGACATAGTAGAAATTCGTATAGAGCAGAGATAAATCTCTGAAACGATGGGCCGGGCACGACGGGGACCTATTATTGGGCTTCGGATCCACGCTATTCAGGTTCACGAAAGCATATCCTTGTGGAAGGAGGAGCACAACTGCAACTGCTGTCATTCTCTAGTGCACGATTCACCTAAGAAGATAGATAGAGAGGAAAAGGACAGAATGAAGGAGAGAATGAGAGATTTGAGAGGGAGAGGTAACTCGGAAGATTCAGCAAATCGAAAGAGGGGGGGACCAGGTGCATTTTCTGAGCCTGGGAAGCGCAAACTCTATGTGTAGCTATGTACTTTAAAACTAATACTACAACAGATGCTCTTCTTGCACTCTCTCTCGCTCTCTCTTGATGTTTCTTTTTTTCTCTCCGGCTCTCTCTTTATGTAGCTTCTTCTCTGTCTCTTACTTTTCCTCTGTTTCTTTCTCTGTTTCTTTTTCTCTTT
>WNHD01000457.1:24066-56472 GCA_011057455.1 Ganaspis sp. Gsp50
TCTCTCTTTCTCTCTACCTCTATACCTCTATTTTTCTATTTCCATACCTCTTTCTTTTCCCCTTTTTCTATCTCACTCTTTCTCTATTTCCCTACCTCTTTCTATTCTTCTCTCCCTCTTACTTTCTTTTCGTCTCTTTCTTTGTCTCTATCTCTCTCTTAATTTCGCTTCCTCTCTTTTCCTCTCTCTCTCTGTTTCCGTTCTTGACGTTAACGTGTACGAAACGATTGTTGTTTGTCCACGGAAACGCCGGAGGTGCATCAACTCGAATCTCCTGTCCGATTTTGCAGAACCAACTTCTCTTCATGGATAAATGAACCCAAACTAAATGAGAATCACGTGCAGTGCTTGAGAATCAGAGAATTCGTGAAAAACTCGGGATACATGAAAATTGAGCAAAGTTTACTGTTTTAGTTTCAAGGGACCGAATTGTAAGTTCCGGAATGTCGGTTTAGGGTGTTGTATGCATTTTTGACATAACCTCTAATGGGTCGGCTTTTATTTGTATGTATTTTATATTTATATTAAATAATATATTTATATTTCGTGTTTTATGATTGTTTGTTTTTATGGTTTTTTTCATTTTGTGGACTAGAATATTTCCCAGTAGTTGTTTCATTTCCATTCGATAGAAAAGTTGATTCAATTTTCATGGACAGTTCCTTACTTTTGGCTGACGAGTTTAGCTAGCATTTAACTTAATAACGTTAGTACGATTTTTCATTGATTTTAAATGTTGTAAAAAAATATGCTGAACGGTTCAGGAAAACCCGATGCACTGTTTTCAAGTTTCCTGAACTGTTTACAAATTTCCTGAACTGTTTTCAAATTTCCTGAACTGTTTTCAAGTTGCTTGAAATGTTTACAAAATTTCTGGGCTGTTTTTAAATTTTCTGTGTTCTTCTGTATTCGTTCTGTATTCGTTCTGTATTATATGCAAATTTGCTGAACTGTTTTCAAGTTGCTTGAAATGATTGCAAAATTTCTGAATTGTTTTTAAATATTCTGAACTTTTCGCAAGTTTACGGAACTTTCCGCAAATTTTTGGAACTGAACTCAAGTTTCTGGAACTGAACTCAAGTTTCCGGAATTGTTCAGCATGTTTTTAACAGATTCGACGTAAGATTGTATAATGTTTAAGAAATGTGTGCTTAATTATTGTCGCATTTAAAAGTAAAAAACTGTCCATGAAAAATTAATGAACTTATGTTTTTTATGCAATATTTTCTTTTTCATAGCATCATTTTTGATAGCTTTAATGTTAAAAAACATTTAAAAAAGAATTATCATGTTTTTATTGACTCTTCAGTAAGAATCCACCTCTTAATAAGATTTATACAATGAGGGATGCTCTACGATATTAGAGATTTTTGTTGTTGCTGTAATTATTGTTGCTGTAATTATTGTTGCTACTATTGTTGTATCTATTATTATTGTTGCTACTATTGTTGTAGCTATTATTAATGTTGCTATTATTATTGTTGCTATTATTGTTGCTACTATTGTTGTAGCTATTATTAATGTTGCTATTATTATTGTTGCTATTATTGTTGCTATTATTATTGTTGCTATATTATTGCCGTAGCATTACATATCACGAATTCAGTTATTATACACAATTTACCTTAACAGCTCATTACATAATTTTTATTTATTTGAATTTGATCATTGCATAATTTTCATTCATTTCAATCTGATCGTTACATAATTTATTCCGTTTGTTCTAATTTGCTCATTTTAGATCATTTCCGTTTGGCTATAGTTTGTCATAATTTGCGTTTTCTTGAAGTTTTATTTGTCATATGACAAGAAAAATATATATTTTTATACTTTAAGTTTTAATTGAAATACACGAAAGTTGATCAAATCGATAGATTTCAATATTTGTCGATCTTGGTCGAGTTTTTGATTTCTTCTAAAAAAGTTTGAGAGAATTGAGAAACTGAATCTACATGGAGGATTTTATACACAAGAGGAGAATGCTCGAAAGAGGGTATTGTCAGTGACTGGTGCCACCTGAGACCGGATAATTTGATCCTTGGGGATGAGGACGAAACGAAAGTTTAAATTGATGCAGTATTTCACTGTTTAGATATATGTATGAAAATAGATCTATCTGGAGCTGATACTGTATATTAATAAAGTTTAATTCGCTTGCAAATTTTCCAGCGTTAATGAAGTTTTACTCAACTTCGCGATAAAAGTTCCTTACAAGTTTTTAACAATTGTACAGATAAAGTGAATTTTTAAGGTTCAATCAACTTTCATCATAACTTGATTCATCAAGGTGTCATCAACTTAATTTTAACATAAAAATCTTCGGAAACATTTTTTCTAATATTTTCTAAAAAACTATATATCAGTGATTTTGCAGATCGCATTTCATTGTGTAAGCTTTTGTTACGTATACCAAATTTTATCATCCACGTTTCACTTTTTTTTCTTCCTTTTCTTTCCCGTTTTATTAGTAACATTAAAGTTCCCGGTTGTTCTTTTCAGGACCAAAATATATCAACTTTGCGGCAAAAAAATGTGTTGATTAGTCTCTAAGGAACAAATCGATCTTTTTGCTTCTAAATCCTTGAGGAATTTCGCTGTCAAAAAAGCAAGTGAAAGAACAGCATTAATTCATCTTTCCGGATGGTATAAGAGGGAGGTTTAAAATTCCATTCTTGCCAGAAGAGTAAAAAGAAAAGATTTATTCGTCTTCTTCTTGCCCTCATTTCTCAATATCTCCTTATTCTGACTTTTTCTTGCAAATACTAGATAGGTCCAAAAAGGAGAAGTTTGTCTAAACGTCCAAAAGTTACATTCGTCTCGGAAATCTGCAAACCACGTGTGGATGAATCGTAGCCGGCATTATTTGTTCCGCAAAGCTTCTTAGAGTGCCGTCATGCCACAATTTCTTGTCGAAAAAGCTCAACCTCGAGAACTTCCGGTATGGAAGAAAAAAAATTTAATCTGATGCTGCTTCGTGTCATTCTTACACATTGTTAAAGAGGTGGTTTCGAATAACAAAAGAGATTTTTGTTTTGATAAAGAATTTCAGTCGAATTTTCGTACAAAGTAAAACAAATTTTTGAGTAATGTGCATATTAGAAAAATATCACGCTATTTAATAGAATTCTTCTTTGCATATTCTTCTTTCATATTTTTCTTTTCGCATTTTCTTTTCACATTTTCTTTTCACATTTTCTTTTCACATTTTCTTTTCACATTCTTATATGCACATTCTCCTTTGCTTATTTCTTCATTACAAATTCTTCTTTGTACATTATTCTTTGCATATTCTCGAGCATATTCTCCTTTGCTCATTTCTTCATTACAAATTCTTCTTTGTACATTATTCTTTGCATATTCTCCTTTGCTCATTTCTTCATTACAAATTCTTCTTTGTACATTATTCTTTGCACATTCTCCTTTGCTCATTTCTTCATTACAAATTCTGCTTTGTATAATTTTGTTTGCACATTCTTCTTATGTATTCCCCTTTGTAAATTCTTCATAGATGGCTATCTCGATTCCGTTAAAAGCGAAAAAGAGCCCAATTCCAGAAAAGAGATTTATTTAATGACACGTTAAAATTAAGGAGGTAAAGAGATAATTCTTTTGAAGCAATAGGGTTTTAAAATGTAATCTTCCCTTTTCAGCTCCTGTTGCCAGTCGGGACGATGGAGCATTAGTAAAAACGCAATATTGTCTGACTCAACAGGTTGTCGACTCCCACCATCCACCGCCACCAGCTCTATTCGTTGCTGTATTAAATAAACTTGACGATGGGGTGATTTCTCTCCCTTTGTCGGATAGGGATGGAGATCTCCAACTCATCAGGCGCCTAATCGCTTCTACCCAGAGTTCTTGATCGATGCAACTCTCATGCCAACAGCAAAATAAAATGTAATCTCTTTATCGCCATTTCTACGCAGCAATCAAGTTCAGACCCTGAACTTCACTCGCACTTCTTCCTTTCACAAACAAACACAATTTCAACCAGAAACTTTCAAGGGCCGCTATTTCCAAGAAGCAAACATTGTTCTAAAATCCAGCACACCAAATATTTGAGGAATTATAGATCCTCGAATATTTGGCATTTTCAGAAATGTAAAATTATTCAATTAAAGACGAACATTCTTTTGCTGTATGAAGAGACAATATTTTTATGAATATTGCTAGAAGTTTTAAGAAAAATAAAGGAGGATACAAAATAAAGGAGGGCCAAGAATAAAGGAGGGCCAAAAATAAAGGAGGACCAAAAATAAAGGAGGACCACAAAATTTCCATATGTACAAGTTTGTTTGCGTCAACTGATCTAAATTTGGGGAAGTATTGAATGGAAATATCTATTTCCGTGCAAGTGAATGAAATGAAAAATTGAGTAGAAAGTGGATAAGTGCAGTGTGACTATAATGGAAAAATGACGTAGTTCGATGTCATGATAACAATGAGCTCGTCATTCCTAAGAATTGAAATTCTGAGCCTTAAGAATAAGAAGGCATAAGACGTCTTTTGAATCAGGAACATTGCGTTCGTTGAGTCGGCTTAAAGATATTTTTTTATGTTCGTCTTTTCAGTAGAGTCGACCACCCTCTACCATTATTTTCTTAAACTTTGCCGTCATTCCGAGAGCACAGACTAGCCATATGTAATCCGCGTGAACGAAAATCCCAATCAGCTGCTTGCCAGATCCTCAAGCAAACAAGAAACTCATGCACAATTGTATTGAGACTCTATTTATCGAACTGCGAATGCCTACACTGTATTCTGCAATTTTTTCAAAATGTTTCAAATGTTTTTTTCAATTGAAAGTGAAAAATAATGCAATTTTTTATTGCAATTGTATAATTTCCTTTTATTTGTTTAATTATCTTGTTCGCGATTATTGTTGGTTTATTATTTATTTTATTATTTCATTATTTTATTATTTCTTCACTAATATTTCTTCTTTTTTCTACTATTCTTTTGTACTATTACTACTACTACTACTACTATTATTATTTTTTTCTACTATAATATACTTCTACTATTAATACTTTTTCTACTGGTAATTTCTACTACTAATACTTTTGCTACTATTAATTTTTTCTACTACTCATTTCTATTACTAATACTTCTACTATTATTAATACTTTTTCTACTACTAATTTCTAGTACTAATACTTCTTCTATTACTATTTCTTTTATTATTTTTATTTCTTCTTCTCCTCCTTAATACTTAACTACTACTTTTGCTTGTATTTCTTTTTTTCTTTTACTACTACTGCTACTATAGTTAAAATTTTTATTTAACTATTTATTGCTATTATTTCTTCTGTATCTATTGACTACTATCTCTTCTTTTTATTCTACTGAATTGTTTCTTCTACTGCTATTTCTTCTTTTTCAATTAACTACTATTTCTAATTTTTATTCTACTACTTTTTCGTCTACCACTTTTCCTTATACTGCTATATCTTCTTTTTTAAACTGACTACTATATTTTATTTTCTTGATACTACTTCTTCAACTACTACTTCTTTTTTTTACTACTACTGCTACTATTTCTATGCTTTATTCTACTAATTGTTTTTTATTATTTTTTCTTCTACTGCTACTTCTTTTTTTTATCTTTTGATTAATATTTTTACTATTTCTTCTTTTTTTATTATTATTTCTATTATTTATTCTACTATTATTTCTCTTTTTTTAATTAAATATACTATTTCTTCCTTCATTACTACTTTATCTTTATTCTTACTTTATTACTACTGCTTCTACTATTACTTCTTTTCTCTTCTTTTATTACTACTACTACTTTTTCTACTACTGCTTCTTCTACTATTATTTTTTCTACTACTGCTTCTTCTACTATTATTTTTTCTACTACTTTTTCTTCTACCATTATTCCTTTTTCTATTGACTATTAGTTCTACTACTTTTTCTTCCACTACTTTTTCGTCTATCACTTTTCCTTATACTACTATATTTTCTTTTTCTTCTGACTACTATATCTTTTTTCATTGATACTACTTCTCCTACTACTACTTCTTCTTTTACTACTACTGTTACTATTTCTACTCTTTATTCTACTAATTTTTTTTACTATGTTTTCTTCTACTGCTATTTCTTCTATTTTTTTGATTGATATTTTTCCAATTTTTTCTATTTCTTTTGATTGATTTAAAATAAAAAATCACTACAATGAATCACATTTTTATTAATTCTTCTTTTTCTTTTAATTATTCTTTCTACTATTTATTCCACTATTATTTCTTCTTTTTTAATAACTACACTATTTCTTCCTTTATTACTACTACTTTTTCTACTACATCTTCTGTTACATCTTGTTCTACTATTACTGTTTCTTCTACCATTACTTCTTTTTTTATTACTGCTACTATTCTTCTACAACTGTTTCTTCTACTATTATTTTTTCTTCTATCATTATTTCTTCTTTCTCTAGTGAATACTGTCTTTACTTTTTTTTCTACTACTGCTTCTACTGCTTCTACTATTATTACTTTTTCTACTACTTTTCTTCTTCTATTACTTCTTCTTCTCCCGCAACTTAAAATAACCTCACAAACCCCGAATCCTGATTTTTCCAATTATTATTCCAGTATTCAGTTACCCCCGATAATACCCCGATAATAATACGATAAATACCAAATTAGAAAAGAAAAACATTTGTCCGAAAAAAATTTCCCAACATTATTTTTATTTTATTTACATTTATTTTTTGTTTAGGTGCTTTGAAGAAATCGAGGAAGAAATAAAATGTTTGATTTACCTTAAAGGAGACTTTCACTTTTGAAGAGATAGTAAAAGATAGCGCTCTTTCAAAAAGTCGAAAAGCTCGAGAGCGATTTCAATCAACAAAAGAAAATGTCTGAGTGTCATGAGATAACCAGGTTATAATCAGGACGAACCATCTCGTTTCTTTGAAACTCTTTCTTTCCTTTTTTATGTTTCAGTCGAATCCCTTGATCTATTCTCCTAAAGGCATATCATCCACCCGGTTCAGTCATCGTCTCTGCATGTCCATCTAGATTATTCCACCAATGAATTCTCTGTAATGCTTTTTTCCTGGTTCCTCCCATAAAACGAATTTTACTCCAAAATCAACGAATTTTCAGTTTTTATTTCCTTTATACAGATCAATTCTGCGTGTGTGTGCGTGTGTCTGTATTGAAAATGCCAGACCACATTTCAGAAAAGCGAGAAAGGATTCGTGAGAACCAGGGGTCCTAAGCAAGAGTTGGATGTCGAAAAAGGGGTTGTGATCCCTTGCTGGAGGGAACGAAACGGCTGTCACTTGAACAAGATCTGTAGATTTTCACGCTTTCGTGAAAAAAATGCAGCTTTAATTGTTTACCTTTTTTTTCTATCGTGGGACTTTTTTTCTAAAACGGTAAATTCGGAAGTATCATTTTGTAACTAAGTAACGAACGTGATAAGAATAGCAACGAAAACTTGAAATTGACATTTTTAATAATAATAATAATAATAATAATAGAATGTACAGTGGAGCTTTGATTTGATGAAGTTCAAGAGGAACGCTTAAAATTAGAATTCGAGTCACAGAGGTTTTTGAGCTTCAGGGAAAGGGGAACGACATTTTCTGTGATTTAGAGAGATTTTCGATTTATCAGGGTTCGACTTATCGAGGTTCCACTGTAGTAATAATGATAGAATAGTATAGTAATAATGATAGAATAGTATAATAATAATGATAGAATAGTATAATAATAATGATAGAATAGTATAGTAATAATGATAGAATAGTATAGTAATAATGATAGAATAGTATAATAGTAATGATAGAATAGTATAATAATAATGATAGAATAGTATAGTAATAATGATAGAATAGTATAGTAATAATGAGAGAATAGTATAATAATAATGATAGAATAGTATAGTAATAATAATATAATATATTAATAATAATAGAACATAATAGTTAAACGATAAAAAACAAAGAAAAGGTGAAAACAATAGTTTCAACAATTATTTTTTAATTATTATGGTATTTTTAATTATAAAAATGAAATGAACGCAATATCTTTTGTACGATTCTTACAAACTAATTTTTGACAAAAGAAAAACATTACGAAACAGCTTTTCAGGTTAAATCTGCCATTTAATACAATGCAGGTGTGCTCTCACAATCAAAGGGGTTTTCGATGCCTCATGTCTCTGAACCTTCAACAAAGAGAGGAAATACCAACGAAACCTCAAAATCTTTACTCCAAATTCTTCCATAGAAAAAGGATTGATTTTCTTCATCGAAAAATATTATCTTGGAATTTTTAACATCACTTGAATTTTTATTTATTTCCATAGAATCAAATTTATATTCGAAATTTTGTAAAATAAATTCGAATTAAAATAAAAAATCTAAATCTAAATTCTCAATCTAAATTAATTAAAAGTGGATTAGAACATTTTTTTATTTATTTCATATATCTATTAACGGGCATAATTTTGAAATACAAATAAAAAAAGTTTAATTTACGTAACAAATTTTCGTTTATTAATTACGCTACACACTTTTGCTATAAATTTAATTGCTATACATATTCATTATGCAATATATTTTTACTACAAAATTCCCTACCTTTATTATGCTACTTTATTTGCATTTTTATGAATTTTGCGATTAAATTATATCATTTTTTCGCCTACTTAATGTAACTCATTTATGGTCCTTGGTAAACCGCGGGTGTAGAATTTGAAATAAATAAATAAATAAACATTTATTATGTTGCAAATTTTGGTTTCCAATTATTGAACGGATTATTTCATATACTTATTCAGCGAAGATAAAATGACAGTTGCCATGTGCGTCTCGCGCATTCTGTGAGCTCGAAATCATTGAACCGGAAGAGGGTGTCTCTAAGGACGAAGAACGCAAGTGCATGAACCTTGTCAGGTCACAGTTCTCATTCATGAACTCTTCAGAATTTTTGATGCAGATCTATAGGCAGGATATCCTCAGGACACTTGAATTGACGACCTACATCCTTTCCAATCTCCATTTCATTGTCAGCAGAATATAGATTTCGCTTCCATTATTTCTTTGACCTTCAATTTTAGAAACCTGTCACCAAAATTCACGTAACACAACATCAATTTCTATTACCACATAATTATTCCTCGCAAAATACTCCTTATCAAAAGAACAAGAATTCTAATCTTTTAATGCCAAGATGAAAAATGGATTTTTTAAAAATTTCTCACGTTTTGAAAAGGGTTACGGTATTTGAAGTTGAAACAAAACTATAATAATTACGGATTTTTAATTATGAATGAAATGTACGTAATATGTTTATAATTACGAATATTATTAGAAATTACTTTAACAGTTTAAGGCCATGTCCAAGAATGATAACATAGAGATCTACCTTTACCATTCTTTTTCCTCTGAAGTTCTTCTTCAAAAAAATGATAATAATAATGAAACACTTTAAGGATTGCCAAAATTATTCCAGATGTTTCTATTAAAGTTTTGAGCGCAGTTTCATAAAAATAATTCGATAAAGACGTTTAATTTATCGACTCGTTTTTGTGGAATTCATTATTCTTAAATTAAAATTGAAGCTTTGAATTTAGCTTTGAAATTTTGAAACTTTCGAAATTTTGAAAGCTATGAAATTTTGGGAATCATCTTAGAAAATCTTGAAGTGTGTCATGAATGATTAATTATTATTTTTATAAAACAACTTCAGGAAAAGAAGAAAGGTAAAAGTAGATCCCTAGTTTACCATTCATGATCTTGGACATAACCTTAAATTACTTTAAATCACTTTAAAAGTAAATCTACAAGAAAAAAAATGCCATTGATCAAGGGTCGAGATTTTTTATGGATATTTATTAATTTCTCATTTTTGTTAAGATCTTTAGTTTCGACTTGTGATAGTATATGTGAAATTTCTCATTATCAAAATATTCTTTTGTTGATGTTTTTATTGACATAATATTCTATATAAAAAAAACGACTTGAAAAAATGGATAGAAATATTTTTCCCTGGATTATGAGTCTCTTGGTTCATGATCGCAAATGCTGGCAGCAGATTTGAAAGTAGTGAGAGAGAGGTTTTACACGTGCAAAGAACACATTTATAAAAGACGTCCCACATGTGGACGTATGTGACGAGGGACCTTTTTGTCATTATGCAGTGTGGCCCTGGTCGCGTGCCGGACTGGATTTTTTTGTTGTAGACAGGTTGGTCCAACCTGTGAATAGGGGGTCAATCGAGGATTAACCTGGTTTTACCCCTGATGCAGGAAATGACCAGTGGCACTCTCGTGACCAGGCCGCAGGTGCCTTCCGGTTTCCTCGGACGGGACGAATCCCTTCGAAATTCAAGAGGTCGATTCGACCTTTTTTTTAAACGATATTTTAGCGCCGCTTGTGCTACCTTCAAGAAAGGTTTCTGCCTACACTTCTGTTTATGCGTGTAAACCAACACAAAACGAGGTGTCGAAAATTGCCTGCCAACATCCAACTTCTACAATTCTACTCAGGTAATATTTAAATTATTGCAGATTTTAAAATCTGTAAATCTCTTTTTTTCTACCTGCTGCTGTCTTTTAAACTTTAAAGCTGATTTGATATAAAACCGCTTAAAAAGGCGTAATTGCCTTTCATTCATCATCTTTATTTCTGCACTTTTTTTCGATTTGTGATTTTTTTGTACAGGAAGATAGATTAAACAATCATTTAACTACTTGTTTAATCTATCTTTTTTGGAGTTTATTCTTTACTCGATCTTTTATGATGTTTTATCGATAGATAATTCATCATTCGTTTTCGTTAAATGATTCTTTTTTCGATGTTTCGGCGTTAAATGCAGACTCGTTAAATGATTCTTTTCTCGATTTTTATTTTTTCGATATCTCGATTTTTTTGATTCTTCGTTTTTGTTAAATGACTCCTTTTTTTTGCGTCAAATGATTTATTATTCTGTATTTTTGGCTAACTGATTTTTATTCGAACTATACGTACAATTTAGAAGAGCACTGCCCGATTTTTATGAAATTTGACATACTTACGTACTTTGAATTCTGAAGACGACAACTGCATTGAAAATTCGTCTAGAAAAAAAAGATGATAGAAATTAACGGACCAATTAAAATAACTTTTTATTAAAATTACTTTCTTTTGCGTTCAATGCAATAAATATTTTAGAAAAATGTTTCAAAGTTGCAATAACTTGCAAAAAAAATCTTGTCAAAATCTTGTAAAAATCGAGGGAAAATACAGATTCTTTCAATATCCCATTTTTATGAGTTTTCAAAATTCTAAACGAAACGAAATTCTAAAGCAATATGAAAACAAATTTCGCTCCAGATTTCAATGAGATAACAAAAGTATACCAAGTTACAAAAAGATTGGAAAAAGCCTTTCTTCCTCTATCTAATTTAGAAGGGATTTTATTTGTTCTTAATTTATAAGGAAATTTAATTTAAATTTAAAATGGAATAATCTAGACGTTGTTAATGCCCAAAATGTACTAAAAATCGAAACAATCGTACCAAATCAAAAATCACATTTACCAGATATTTTCAATTTTGTCACCCTGTATATTTTCAGTGAGAAAATACTTATCATCAGAAGCGATCGGTTTGTATAAGAAGCTTTTCCTAAATTTGTCTTGCACTTTGTGGCAGGTAGTGCAATAAATTCTACGGGAGTGCCGAATATTGAAACGTTGGTCTTGAACAAAATTCACTGTCAACTATAATCTCACTGACAATTGTTAGAAATTTTAAAATTTACTAGCGATGCAAAGTGATTATATTTACAGATTTGAAACGTGGTTCCAAGGCGCAATAAACAGATTTCATACTGTTTGAGAAAATAAAGCTTGCCTAGTATAAATTCAGAAGATGCTGTAAAATTTCAGCAGCGCTCAGAAAATATTTTATATTACCAATAAACTGTCTCTAATTTAACAATTTCGGGACATTTTTGCTCCACAGTTCAGTCAATGTGTTCCTACTTTTACCAAATGCAAATATACTTTTTGAAACATATTTTATAAATATTTTAAAACACTTGAATGGAATAATAAATATTCTGTGTAATTTTCTTTCTTCTATGCAATTGTACCGACTGTTTAGATAAATTTTTCTTTCAAAATAAAGTTTCGGATTTTTGACTTGAATTTTTTGAATTAAATGTCTTTTGACAGATTTTAATAAAATTTGGTACATTGATTGTTTTATCCTTCTAAATTCAAAAATCGTGGCAATTCGAAAATTGAGTAAATTCGAAAGTCGAGTACGTTTAAAAATCGAATCAATTCGAAAGTGGAGTAAATCAAAAAATCAAGTCAGTTCGAAAGTGGATTAAATTCAAAAATCGAGTCAATTCAAAAATCGAGTTTTACAAATTGCAGAAAGTAATACAAATACGATTATTAAAAAAAAGAAAAATACTAAATATTATGTACATAACAATATTTATTTGAAAATAACAAATGAACGTGTAGTGAAATAAAATAAATTGAAACGCGTGAACAAAATGAACATTTAAAATCGTGTAACGACGTAGTTAAACTATTTACGACTACCTTCTCTCTCTTGCCGTTTGATCATGAATCAAATCGCATTAGACCCGCAGATGCATATTCATGGGAAACGTATGTTGGATTACAGAGATTTCACTACACCCAGCGCCTTAAAGGGGGGCTGTATTGCCTCAGGTCGAATGGGGTTTCAAATATATTTATCAAAATCAAATGGCCCTATAAAAGTGTATACATTTTATGAAAAAGAACCACTCGTATTTCTAACGAAAGCTTCAATGGAAACTTATATAATATGCTCACTATGAGGCTCGATAATAATTCTCCATTTAAATATGCCTGCCAATAGAATTACAGAAAAAATCGCGTCTCTTTGAATTGAGTAAATTTGAATACACTTTTTTCTTTATCACCACACTTGAGAAATGTCAAACTTCACTGCTACAACTGGCATTATTAACTCACTTCTTTAGCCACTCTTACACACCATACCATATTACAATGTAACTAATTTTCATATCAAAGCTTTTCGTAAATTGTTGTCAAATAAAGCTGGCTCAAAGTTTCAGAAATTCAGTTTTCAACATTGTGTTTTGAAAGTGTTGCAAGTTGGTGCAATTTTTACAATTTGGAATGTTTACACTTTTGCAATTTTTACATTGTTGCAATCTTAACATTGTTGCAATTTTTACATTATTGCAATTTTTACATTGTAACAATTTTTGCAATATTAAATTGTTGCAATTTTAAATTGTTGCAATTTTAGATTGTAGCATTTCTACATTGTTGGAATTTTTACACTGTTGCAATTTTTGCATTGCTGCAATTTTTACATTGCTGCAATTTTTTATTGTTAATATTCTACATTGTTGTAATTTTTGCAATGATACAATTTTTAAATTGTTGCAATTGTACGTTGTAGATATTGTACACTGTTGCAATTTTTACATTGTTGATGTTCTACATTGTTGTAATTTTTCCAAAGATGCAATTTTTAAATTGTTGATGTTCTACATTGTTGTAATTTTTCCAAAGATGCAATTTTTGAATTGTTGCAATTGTGCATTGTTGGAATTCTTGCAATATTGCTATTTTTACATCGTTACAATTTTACATTATTGCAGCATTTAAATTGACACAACTTTTGAAACGAATGAAACTTTCTTCTGGAAGTTTGTAAATTTTCTTACCAAAGCAATTGATTCAATTCTTCAATGGTTGGATCCAAAATGTTTGATCCAATATGGCAGATTCAATATAGCGAATCAAAAATATCAGATTCAATATGGCGTCTCCAATATGGCGTATCCAAAATGGCGTATCCAAAATGGCGTATCCAAAATGGCGGATCCAATATTGCAAACACAATGTGATAAGTACAACACGAAATTTCAAATATTTCGAATGTTTCTGAAACCGATCCGATTATTTCAAAACCCCTTATTCCAAATTTTAAAAAATCACCATTGCAAACCTGATCCCAATTTTTAAAAATTCAAAAAAAGATCCAAAATACGTTTTTCATCACCAGATTTTATGAACACAAAACTCGCAAAAATCTAACAAAAAGCAATTAATCTAAAAATTAATCATCAAAACGCACAAAGTGCTTTCACAAAAAGTGTTTTTTTGATTAAAAAGAAGGATGACTTTTGGAAATGGACATTTATCCTAAATTTGTAGCAGGTCTGGCGTGCGATTTAAGCCAGGAATTAGAAAGATCCTGGTGAAGTTATTCAAGAAACGTTCAGAGATTGAATGGTGTGTGTGTTGTCTGATGGGGAATGCTAGATGAGGATTATGGAACAGTAAGAATCCGCACGAGTTGCGAGCTGAGAGGATGTCATCACCAAGAGGACTCTTATATTCTTGCACGTTCTTTTATCTCCTTAAAAATAGTCTCGTGCCTAAGGCGCCAGTTACGAGAACATTGTGTCACGCACCGGATTACCCTGGGCCCACCCAGAAAAGGGGTTATGCTTATGCCATTTCATATCCAATCCAATGCACTCACCTATTCACATGTAGATCGAAAACGCTGTTTTTAACATTCCGGAAGCGGAAACAGCTCATCTTCGGATCCCACTTTCTCTCCCTAACCCTTTAACTGACAGATTTTTTAAATTTCCAAAAGTGCGTTACAACTCCTGATCCTATTTCAAATCTTTTGGTATTCTAGTCTTCTTCTTCTTCTTCTTCTTCTTCTTCTTCTTTTTTGATAGTCTAGTTTCAGTCTTTTAAATAGTCTTACTTTATTTAGTTCTTATATCTTTCAAATCTAGTTTTAATCTTATAGATCTTAACAACCTTATATAGCTTATGGGTCTATTTTCAGTCTTCTGATTCTAGTTTTGATCTTTTGAATCTAGTTCGAATTTTTTGAATCAATCCTGGCCGTTCAAAATCAGGATTGCTTTTAAGATTAAATCTTTGGAAGTTAGCTTCAATGGTGTTTTGAAATTGGCAATTTGTTATTAAAAGGAAGATTGAAAAAAATGAGCCGGAAAAAAATTGTTTAAGGCAGAAAGTAAATAAGAGTTTACAACTTGAAGAATTGGGAGATTAGTGTCATTCGAGAATTGAAAAATGATATTTTTGGGAAAGAAACAAAATTTACAATCGGACGTGTTTCCCGGCACGTTTTTAGAATTAGGAAATTTCGGTCATTAAAACAATAAAAACGTTGAGTTGGAGGAGTGCAATAAGCAATAACGGGGAAAGTTGAATAATGTCCTTTTACCTGCAGGATTTTCGTTCTTAAGAGCGAAGCGGTAATGCGATTAGGAATGGGTGTAAACGTGAAGTTGAGAAACAATTATACGAAAAGGGACGCGACTGTTAATTCCGAAAAACTCGATTGTTTGCTGAAGGTCTTACCTGTCATATTGATCATCTTAGCAATTTTGTTTTCAGATGGAAGCTGCTGATAAGGATACTCTTCAATATTAAATTAAACCTCAACCTTGAAGAAGAACATTTTTCACCCAAACTTCACCATTGTTACTTTTAAAAAATGATTTTTTTCCAATTTTACAGCTTTCTTTGCTTTTACCTGCTATTTACAATTTACTTCATCGCAGCAAAAGATTTTCATTTTATTACCCATATTTTGCAACTCTTTTTATCATAATTTCTTTTCGAGACTCTTTTTTTGATTTATCACAATTTAATCACATCTCCCATAAAATTTGTCTTAAAAAATATTGTCTTCATAAAATTGTTTTTAAAAATATTGTCTTCATAAAATTGTTTTTAAAAATATTGTCTTCATAAAATTGCTTTTAAAAATATTGTCTTCATAAAATTGTTTTTAAAAATATTGTCTTCATAAAATTGTTTTTAAAAAAATTGTCTTCAGAAAATACTGTCTTGTTATAAAAAAAAAAATTGTTTTACAAAAATTGACTTCAAGAAATTGTATTCAAGAAAATTTTCTTCGAAAATTTGTGTTTTGCAAAATTAGTCGCATTGGATGATAAACAGCACAAAAAATACAAATATTTTTTTAAAGTCATTACAAGAGCAGCAAGTGTTTAAAGAATGTTTAGTAATGAGTTACAGGTGGAATCCAAATGTCCATGACAGGTTCCGAGCTTATCCCTAGGGAAAAGAGACATTCCCATCAAAAGTCTCGTTAATCCCTAGCGCAACTTAGCTAGCGAAGCAACTTTGCATATTTTCACTCCAAACATAGACACTCAATCACCACTGAATCTTAAATTCTTAAAAAAATACAAAAACCATAACTGAAGAAATTTCCTTATCCAAATCCATCCAGATTTTTCGAAAAAATACAAAAATAAACAGCAGAGGTCAATCTTTTTTTAAAATGTGAAGATTGTTATATTTATATTATAATAAGACTGTTATAATTTTTAAATTATTTGTAATTTAATTATTTTTTGGCTACTGATTTTTGTACTTATAATGCAAAGATCCTTGTAATGTAACGATTATTATTTAATTGAAAAATTATTATGCTCGTCATGTAAATATTATAATGATCTTCATTTAAATATTATTACGCTCATATTGTAAAAATTATTATACTCGCTTATTATGACTTGCATTTTAAAGATTATTATGCTCGTATTGTAAAAATTATTATACTCGCAAATTATTACTTGCAAGATTTTCTTGCTTGCAATTCGAGGATGATTATGATTTAATTACTCAAATGATTATAATTTAACTGCTACCGTTATCTTTGCAGGCCGAGATAAGTCAAAAGTAGCTTGTACCGTGAAGAAAGAATCTGGTAAAGAATCCATCAATATTTATCTGAGAATCTAGAAACGCTTGGAAATGGATTCATTAAGTCCGAGCTTCATTAGTTTCCTCTATGACTTAAGTATTTCCTCGTGGATACGAGCAAACTGCAAAGACTTAAGCTCCTGTAATCTTTCAACGTTGTGAAATTCGCTTTGAAGCAACTCCGAAGGTCGTAAATACCTCAAGTTGGTGTTCAGCGTTCTTGGCATTGTTCTCTTCACAGCAGGAGGTCCTTCTGTAATGACTTACAGAAGCTTTCGCTCAGATTTTCTTCAGGAAATGTCCCCATTCGTGATGAAATCGGTGTCATTCCGCTAAAAATTTATGAGCAAATGTCATATTTTTACTCACAATTATCAGTTCAACAATAACCCGCAATTCTCCATAGCTCTCAAAATTCATCCTTATCCTCTGAAATATCACCATCACCAGTTCAAGTTTCTTGTAATCCTTCAAACTTTTACGCAGGTGTTGCGCGATCTTTATGTAATTACTGTTTTTAAAATATATTTTAAAATTATTGCACATCTTCGCATCGCAAGATTTTCGAAGCGTAATATCGAATCACATTTTCGAATCGTAACATCGAATCACATTTTCGAATCGTAACATCGAATCACATTTTCGAATTGTAACATCTTCGAATCATTACGTGCTAGAAAACATTTTCAAGATCCGTAATTAATTATTGAATTGACCTTACGTACTATCAGTAAAACATTTCCGAAAAAGCAACATGACTTGCACACAAGTGGATTCTTGAAGGTAAAAAAATTTGCGTTGCAATAATTTTCTCAGGAATAGTTTGCCGATTTGAAAGTTAATTTGAAAGTTAAAAGCGAATGCAAAATTCGGAATCATATTTCCAGCAACCGACGAATGGAATTGAGAGAGAGAGATAAAACAATAAAAAAGTGTTGTGTTGCACAATGCAGAGGGTATTTGGAAGTGGTCTCTGTTATTTGCCGAGCGATTTTCGTAGAGATTCAAGCCCTTCCATTGACCCTCTGCCTCTCCACTCTTCTCACGAGATTGCTAGCCTTTAGTCGTAATTACCAAAATGAAGCAAAGAGAGAACCCAAAAGCCATCAGCCTTTGGTGTTTCTGTAATTTTGGTGGGTGCATTGACACACGATACCCCAGCACTCTCAAATACCTTCTCATTGTTCAGCCACACTACAAAACTGACTTTCTTTTTAGAAAAAAAAATCATGAACAAACAAAGAAACAATCTTTCAAGAATTCTGTTTTCAATCCCTAAAGGGCTAAAAGTACGTTAATGACTTCATTTAAATCCTGAACAATAAAATGTCACACTCAAGGAAACATGCTTTAACGTACCGAAAAATACTAAACGACTGTATTGACAGAAAGGACAATAAATTATCGAGAACATTCTCAAAAGTTGATCGACAATTGGAGACCAAATGATGAGGAAAATGGATTCGGACTATGTCATTAGAGAAGAAATAGTTTACCTCCCAGAAGAAATGAATTGTCAGAAGAAATGAATTGGCAGAAGAAATGAATTGTCAGAGGAGAAGAAATGAATTATCAGAGAAGAAATGACATATGTTGCAGGAGAAGAAACGACTTACGTCACAGGAAAAGAATCAACTTGTAGTAAAGGAAAAGAAACGTCTTGTAGTAAAGGAAAAGAAACGTCTTGTAGTAAAGAAAAAGAAACGTCTTGTAGTAAAGAAAAAGAAACGTCTTGTAGTACAGGAAAAGAAACAATTTATGTCACAGGAAAAGAAACAACCTGTGTCACAGGAAAAGAAACAACTTGTTACAGGGAAAGAAATGACTTATGTCACAGGAGAAGAAATGACTTACGTCAAAAAAAGGACACCAAGAAAAAAATGACATACTGAAGAAGAAATGGCACCAAGAAAAAAATGACTTATAGGAAATGGCACCGAGAAAGAAATGACTTGTGAAGAAGAAATGACTTAATCTACTTTGTTTGAATTATGGAGAAATTTAACTTTTGACAATGAGAGAAAATATAAATTGTTAAAGGCGTGCAAAACTTGAGAACTTGGCTTCTTGAACTGCTTCATGGACTCCAGTAGGAAAATTTCCTGAAGTGAACCACCCGCTGAGTCCCTCCCTTGCCTTCTTGGACAATAGCCTCCAGTCGCTTTCCCGTCAAGCAGTACAGAAAACGGTGACGGTTTTACAGTCAGCTGAAAATCCATTCTAAATATACGACTGCATTCATGCCACACACCAGTAACTTTCAACTCGAAATGTCCTCAATTTTCCTTGGAACCATTGCGAATTACAATACTCACAGTTCTCGGAAACGTCCTGTGACAAATGGTACCAAATTACGTGTAACGTATTAACTCTCGTCTTTCTATACCATCGACACCTCCATACTAATGGATCGATTCAATATTCTGCGATCTAGTGAAAAGCGATTATATATTCTTTATGGAATGTGTGGAGTATGGTAAAATGCTTTATAGATTGTTCCAGTGCTTTATAGACTTTATTTATCTCTGTTGATCTAATATGTGACGTATTCTAGAAAAAATTATAGGTTATGTTCTAATGTGATGAAAGCTTTCATATTGTGAAGCTGATTTTAAAAAAAGCACTTCTTGAACTATCTGTTTGTATACTGAAAGATTGTTTTTGACGGCTAATTAAAAAAGATTTAATCAAGTTAAAACCATCATCAAACATAACCTACAATCTTTTTCTTCTAAGGTACCTTCGCGTCACTTTTTGCGTGCTTTCATGCCTCATGAAATGTTTCCACACTTTTATATATAAAGTAAACAACCAATTTGTTTTGCAAAGAAATTGAAGATTATTTAATACACACTATAAAGAAATTTGAGACTATTTAAAACAAAGTAAAAAGAAATTTAAGACTATTTAAAACAAACTATAAAGAAATTTAAGACTATTTAAAACAAACTATAAAGAAATTTAAGACTATTTAAAACAAACTATAAAGAAATTTACATAAAGAAATTTAAGAATATTTAAAACACACTAAAAATTCAAAAAAACTTCAATGAACATTTGCTGCAACTTTTCGAGAACATCTCTTTTTGTCAGACTCGAAATAACTTGTTTAAACGAAGCAAATTCGTTGAATTTACTTATCCAACACAGAAAGTCTTGTTTCTGCTGACCTAAGAAAATCAAGAAGAAAAGCTCACGTGGAAGGTCCGGAAAATAGGATTGCCAAGATTCCTAAACGAATTCGCTGAGAAGCTAGAAAGTCAATAAAAAATTTAAAACAAGAGTCGAGAAAACACACTGGCAAATTCAAAAAATATTTACAATATTTATTTGCAAATATCGTTAGAAACAATAAACAAAACTCTAAAAAGTTTTAAATATAATCTATTCAATTGCAATTGAATCAATGAGTACTATCAGAAGCTTTTTCCACGCCAGATTTCATCAGTGCCTGCACCCCTAGCAAAATCCTTATCTTCCTAAAAGAAAATAATTTCAAGCCTGCTTGCTCCCTTTTCAAATATACGCGCCCTTTGCGCTTCTTTCCAACTCAGCCCTAAGTCCTATTTTCTCAATCAAAAATTAAAAGTACCGAGAAGTTGATGCGATGAAGATGCTGATTCAGGAAAACCGATCGCACCTTCGCATTGGCTCTTTCTCGAGGCGCAAACAAATTCTCGATTCCCTAATTCTCGTGGGACTTGTTCCCCTTGCTCTGCATCCCTCTTGTAAGCTTTTCCTTGCTCTGAAGGCAACAGTGGATATAGATTCTCGCGATTCGCGACGCGCTGAGAATCGCATGAATAATTTCTCTCGCCACGGCTTTTCGAGAGACTATACCAACGACCAGAGTTGCCACCCTCGTGGGCTTGGTGCCAGACTTGGAAATCAGCCGAGGCGTGGCACCCTTACTTGTCCAACCACTTTGGACATTTTCTTACAAGATACATTCACTCTCTTTCGCTTTCCTTCCTTGCTGCTTTCTAAACCTGAAATTTATATTTCGCTTTGACCACTTTTTTTCAAGGACACTTCCAGCCACCTCACAAACTTTCTCGCTTCAAACAACAACAAAATCGAAAACTTTTTTCTTGCTTTTTTTGTAAGTTTCAAATTTCTTGAAATAGCGGAGTTTATGCGTTGTTTTGAAAGGGGAACAATATTTGTTTAAGTTATTGACGTTCTTGCTTTCATGGAATAGTGTACTTTTTGTGAGGGTTTTGTGGAAAATTGAAATATTTTTTGGATTTTATGTTTAAGATCTCATGTTTTGTTATTATTTTGGATTTATTGATATTGGGAATGTGCAATTCTTTTCTTCGAATTCGCCTTGGTTTTCTTCGAAATTGCTTCGGCTTTCTCCGACTTCGCGTCGACTTTCTTCGATTTAGCCTTAGTTTTCTTCGAATTTGCGTCGGTTTTATTCGACTTTGCTTCGGTTTTCTTCGGCTTTCTTCGACTTTGCCTCGGCTTTGTTCGATTTAGCCTCGCCTTGATTTAGTCTCGGTTTTCTTTGACTTTGCTTCGGCTTTCTCCGACTTTGCCTCGACATTCTTCGATTTAGCCTTGGTTTTCTTCGAATCTGAGTCGGTTTTATTCAAATTTGCTTCGGCTTTCTTCGACTTTGCCTCGGCTTTGTTCGATTTAGCCTCGCTTTGATTTAGTCTCGGTTTTTTTCGACTTTGCTTCGGCTTTCTCCGACTTTGCCTCAGCTTTCTTCGATTTAGCCTTGGTTTTCTTCGAAATTGCTTCGGCTTTCTTCGACTTTGCCTCGGCTTTCTCCGATTTAGCTTCGCTTTGATTTAGTCTTGGTTTTCTTCGACTTTGCTTCGGCTTTCTCCGACTTTGCATCGGCTTTCTTCGATTTAGCCTTGGTTTTCTTCGAATTTGCGTCGGTTTTATTTGACGTTTCTTCGACTTTCTTTGACTTTGCCTCGGTTTTCTTCGAAATTGCTTCGGCTTTCTACGATTTAGCTTCGCTTTGATTTAGTCTCGGTTTTCTTCGAAATTGCTTCGGCTTTCTTCGATTTAGCCTTGGTTTTCTTCGAATCTGCGTCGGTTTTATTCGACTTTACTTCGGCTTTCTTCGATTTAACTTCGCTTTGATTTAGTCTCGGTTTTCTTCGACTTTGCCTCGGCTTTCTTCGATTTAGCCTTGGTCTTCTTCGAATTTGCCTCGGTTTTCTTCGAAATTGCTTCGGCTTTCTTCGACTTTGCCTCGGCTTTCTTCGATTTAGCCTCGCTTTGATTTAGTCTTGGTTTTCTTCGACTTTTCTTCAACTTTGTTTGACTTTGCCTCGGTTTTATTCGACTTTGCTTCGGCTTTCTTTGACTTTGCCTCGGTTTACTTCTACTTTTCCTCGGCTTACTCTTACTTTGTCTTGCTTCGACTACGCCTCGTCTCGCTTTGACTTAGTCTCGGCTTATTCGCCTTTGCCTCGTGTTCTTTGACTTCGTCTCAACTTTTTTCGTCTTCGCCTCGTCTTGCTTTATTTTCACCTCGGCTTTAATTCTACTTTGCCTCGTATTTCACTGACTTTGCTTCGTATCGTTTGAACTTCACCTCGGCTCACTTCTCCGTTGCCTTGGACGACTTTGCCTCGTCTCGTTTTGACTTAGCCTCGGCTTTCTTTGACTTGCCTCGACTCACTTTTCCCTTATCTCGTCCCCATTTCATTCTCGTTTTTCCCATTCCTGATCAAAAAACGAAGATCCAGCCATCAAGAACCAAAAATCGAAAGCTCTTATCAAAATTTATCGAATAAAAATTCATTTTAAATATTTTTAAAATTTACAAAATTGCACAAAGTCTATCTAAACTTTTGAGTTGATTTCAAAGGCTGATAATCGACCTCTCGAGACCGGATATCGGTTAAGCTCGGTGTAGATGTATTTCGCTTGTCCAAGGCTCGCCTCGTGAATATTCCAAGCTTTAAAAGCATCTCTCCCCTTTGCTTTGCTTCTCGTCGTAAGGTAGGGTCCGTCACGTCTGTAACAAGCTTTCTATCTTCCTCTCTCTTCATCTCGCTCTCTCGGAATATAGGCCTCTCAGGGGTAAAATGGCATCGAGGAGTTAAGCAAGTGTGGAGAGTAAGAGAGAAGAAATTACGTGAATATATAGCGCGGGAGGAAGAAAGAGGTATAAGAGATGAAGAAGATGAAGAGAGATAGCCGAGCATGCCTACGTTAGGTAAATTCGGTGTAACTCGGGGGAATGAGAAATTTCGAGGAGTCGAGAAGACCACCGAGGGAGGATCGATCCACATACGCGTCCACCGTTCCCTTCGACCTCCGGACTTTTCCTGCGTTTTATCTTCCCTCTATCTTTCATGAAACCTCTTCGGTGTGTTTGCATTTTTCACGGAATCAAGTGTAACAAAATTGGCAACGTTCTGAATCTCAATAAGCGTTGACTCTAAAAGACAGTTGAAACATTTTTCACTCCACTTTAAATATGAATAATTTATCGTTTCACTTCATTAGAATTTCATTTTCTAACTTTCTCTCCTGTTCTCTAAAAGCGTTTAAAAGAAATATTAAACCTTTTTCTGTATACACTTCTTCTAAGATTGCCGTTCATTTATTTTTTAATAATTTGGGAATTTTTGGTGAAAAAACAAATATACAATTCTCGACGTTTATTTATTAATATATGACATGCGCTAAATAACACTTTATTGCAGTTGCCTGATAATTTGGCAGAAAATGTGTCGGCCAATGTGTCGGGAAAGATTTAATTTTATTTTGGTTTCAACTCCTTCCAGCTTTCCTGCTTCTAAAAGGATTCATAAGCCATTTCCTGTTTTTTTTTCAGGACACATTGAGCATGACCTCGGTTCTGTCATTTTATGGGTCTCATTTCCTCCTTGACCAAATGTGCTGGTGGCTTTCCCGCAATAGATTTGTACATTTGTGGTAAGGAAAACTTGGGAGCAGGACTAAACCAAGTGGTTTCCTCTAGTCAAGTTGATGTTGAAAACGATTTCGAAGCCATAAAGACTGACCATGAAGTTGGATTTAGTGCCACTCGTCGTCACATGTGTGCTTGACAGATTTTATGACTACCGTTCGCAAATTGTACTGAAACGTCAAGAGTCTTTTAAATGCCTTCCAGAACAGAAGTATTCTATGTCCAAATTCCAGAAAACTGATATTTTAACCCTCTCGAACGACAATTTATAATTGTATTCTCAAACTTTCGACAAACTGATGTTATAGGGTTTAATATTAGTTAGAATCATAAAACTTCGATTATTTATAAATTTCAAAGATATGGATTTACAAAACTATGATTATTATAATAATTGTAATTTTATTTAACTTTAATTTTTGATTAAGATCATGTCCTGATTGATAAACTATGGATCTACTTATGTCTTTCTTTTTCCTGAAGTTGTTTTTCAAAAATAATAATAATTTTAAGCAGCCTCCATTTTCAATTAAGGTCATGACCAAAATCTTGATTGATAAACTAGAGATCTACTTTTATTTTGTTTCTGAAGTTGTTTTTCTAAAATGAATCAAACATTCACGACAAACTTCAAGGTTTTTTAAGATAATTCCCGAAGTTTCAAGGCGATGTTTTTTTCAGTTTAAGCGCAAGCAGTTCCAAAAAAATATGTCGATAAATTGAATGTTGATAAAAACATTGTATACTGAATTTATCGACTTATTTTTGTCGAACCACTTGTGCTTAAACTAAAAAACACATCCTTTTGAAACTTCGGAATTCGTCTTACAGAACCATAAAGTGTCTCATGAATATTTGATTCATTTTTGAAAAACAATTTCAGGAGAAAGAAAGATAAAGGCAGATCCCTAGGTTATCATTCAAAATCTTGAACACGCCCTTAATTATCATTATTCTTATTTTGTATTGCTTCCTCATAGGAAAAGCATTGTTACTTTTGTATTACTTTTGTATTATTTCTTCATATTGTCTAATTGTCATTATTTTTCTTAGAACATCGATAATCATTATCATTATCTTATCAATTGCAATATCATTACCTTACCATTTGCAATATTATTATCTTATCAATTGCAATATCATTAACTTATCAATTGCAATATCATTATCTTATCAATTGCAATATCATTATCTTATCAATTGCAATATCATTATCTTATCATTTGCAATATCATCATCTAAATTCATCATCATTACGAACTGTTGTCTAAAACAGGTTATGCATAATAGGCAAATTCTGAGAAAACTATTTGTTATTTTTCTATTTTATATTTTAAAATTTCACGGAAATTCTCACGAAATGTGTACGTAGAAATAGCTGGTGTAATAAAAGTAAATGATATGAGTAAAAAAGTGTTATCAGTTAACCTTCATCGACACTAGTCCATCCAAATAGTGGATTTTGTATTCAAGAAACGTCTCTGTGGAATATACATATGTCCTATAGTTTCAGAAACCCAAGACACGAACCAGAAAAGACTCTTCGACAATCAACAGGGGTCCGTTGATTCTCTGTTTGTCTTTGAGCGTGATTGGCTCCTCGTGTTAGAATGACTGTTCAGAGTTCGGTTCTCCTCTCCTTCCACATCGGACTCCGTTTATTCTGCCGAAATTGTCCACAAATAAGTTCAAGCATCACCAGCAAACTAATACTCTTACCGCACAATACAAACACCTCCAAAAGTCCAATTTATAAGACAGTTAATTAATATTTGCTTTACTATTATAAATTCCACATCCATTCCTATTCAAATCATCATCATCATTCCGAACATCCTCTTGGGCTCTAAAATAACTCCCAGACCAAGAATTGCTGTACACAAAATTTTTGCACAACAAAAATTGTTCTTTACTCACAATTTTTAAGCACTACTTTTACGCACTACTTTTACGCACTACTTTTACGTACTGCTTTTACGTACAACTTTTACGCACTACTTTTGCGCTATACTTTTGCGCAAAACTTTTACGCACATTCTTTTTACACAAAAATTATGCTTTTGCGTTCATAATCGCATTCTCTTTCAGATTGGACCCAAAACTTGGAAAGGAGCATTTATTGTGACATTTTCAACTTTGGGCTTTGACGAGTGGACGATTTTTGGCGAAAATTTTGCAGAATGTTGGAATATTAGGTTTGGACGGTAGGAGAAATTCGGAAACTTTCGAGATTCCACCCCAGTATTAAAGATTTTACGTATAGGGGTAGGTGTTTGCTGAGAGGCGGACGTGTGTGTGTATATTTACATACGAAGATGAGAAGGTGTAGGAGAGTGATATGAGGCCCTGGAGGAATTCAGTGGCAGGCGTAAATTCAGCCTTGGTTCTCGAGCTCCAGTCGTGGCTCTCCCCTTCGGTGGACTTTAGAATTCACCCTAAACCACCCCCCAGCTATACCACACACGACCACCCCGTTCTCTGCTCATCGCCGCTGCCGCCTTTAGTGACAACATTCTGGAAGCTAGAGAGGGTGACCAACCCCTCTGCAAAGTCCAGTGATGCTCAAACACACCCTCTATCACTTGACTTTGTTCACGACCTAAAAACGCACTCATTCGTTCAGAAAAAGTACTTAAGTCGATTAAGTTGTTTATATTACATCAATCAGTCCTCACCCCCTCTTATATCCATAATTATCTATTCCTATAATTCCATCATCTTGCCAATTACTTTTCCTTTTCTTTCATCAATTCGTTTTCTTTTTTGATCTCTTGTTTTATATATTACTTCTGCTCTTTTTTGATCATTTGTTTTGTCATTTAGTTCTTTTTTTATCATTTGTTTTATCACTTCGTTCTTTTTCGATCATTTGTTTTATCACTTCGTTCTTTTTTAATCAATTGTTTTATCATTTCGTTCTTTTTTATCTTTTGTTTTTATCATTTTGTTATATCATTTTTTTTATCATTTTGTTATATTTCATATTGTTGATTTTTTCAATATTTAGGTTCTAAACAAGATTTTTTATTCTGTATGGTATTTAGCTACTTTTAAATGTATCGCAAAGAAGATTTTTAATTTTTGGGTATTTTCGCGAGTCGAAATCCTTTTAGTAATTTTTTAAATGAGTCGGGGGTGAAATAGGCAGATAGTCGATTGGTTGGATGAAGAAGCAACGAAGCGGAGAACATTCTGAACCGAGAAAGTGGCGTATATGTAGACATGGAGGAGGGATAGAATGGTTCAGGTTGGTCGACAAGTTTGCGAGAAAGATGAGAAGGGAAGACGGAGAGAAAGTCATTTCGTCAAAGGGGACGAGGAAGAGAGAGAGAAAAGGCGAATTTGATGCAAAGAGTATAGGTAAATAGAGTTGGAAGAGTGGAAGTTCCGGGAGCAGTAAAGAAAACATTGTAGAATGTCGATGTAAATGTAAAGTGTAGAACTGTAGAACTGTAGAGTCTTCCGAGGGATGAAGAAGCTGATAATAAAAGATAGCAAGAGAGAAAGCAAGATCCGAAAATGTAGACTCGGATAATGGCTCTCTGCTGAGCTATACTAGTTCAACTGTATTCAAAATCAACAGTTTTTTGTATTTAAGTATTACAATAAATATTCGATTCACCATGTTTGTAATCACATTTATGTTTCTGTTGTGTATTTAAAACAAAATTGTTTATTTGAAACAAGTGTATTAAAAGCAATAAAATAAAACGCAGAATGATAATCATCATTCTGCGTTTTATTTTATTGTTTGTTTATTTGTTTGTTATTTGTTTGTTGTTTATTTCTGTTTATTTTATTTTTTTTATTGATTGATTTAATCAATCAAAACCACTCCCATCCTTTTGGCATTGACAATAAAATTTTAAAACAAACAGAAAATGTAATAAAATCGTCAAAGATTCAAAATTTTTTGTCTACTTTTTGATTTGAGTTTGAATCTGGAGATTGTCGAGGACGAAATTGGTTTCTACAGTCGACAGGACAGAAAGGACGTAACAAAGCAGAAACCAAAGGAATTGGTTTTCGTCTATTCGGAGAGATTTTTCAACGATTCTCTAAAAATGTTGGAAATGGGAGAAATTTCGATTTAGGAGAGTGCTCTTTTTAAGAGCAATCTCAGTGCAAATCACTTTTGCTAATTCTACGCTTGAGTGACAGCCGACTAATTTTTGCTTGCAGGCTTATTTCAAGGTTCAAGCGCGTTAACATTGTAAGTGCCATTGTGTCAGTGTGTCAGTCTAAAAGTGTCTGATTGCTAAAACATCTCAAGAATCGTGACATATCAGAACGACTAACTGACGGATCGATTATTATAATATTATGCCTTTGAAAAATAATACAAGCTTAATCACGTGTGACTATATTTTAGCGAGCTCTTTAATTATCTCTTAAACCGACTAAACCAGAATTTTAACTCTTTCGGATTAATTGGAATTGCAAATTTCCGTAAAAAAAAATTCAAGCCTAAAAAATGTCTCAGCAAAAAATTCACTGATTTATATAAGTAATTGGATTTTTAATTTGTTATTCCTTTCTTTTTTCTTTGTTTAGTTTGTTTACTTTTGTTTTCATGTTTCTTTCTAACTATTCTTATCTTCTTTTCTTGCATTATTCTTTTTTTATTCTTTCTTTTTTTCTTCTTATTTTCATCTTCTTTATTTCACAATATTTTTAAACTCGTTTTTAAATCCATTTTTCGCGTCCACTTTTGGACGTTTTTTGAAGAAAAGAATCTAAGAGATGAGAAAAACTAAATTTTCAAAAAAATGCCAAGCTTTTTGTATAATTTTTGGATTTAGTTGCGGGCCTTGATGTTTGTTTGAGACAAAGAAAGCGTTCATTAGGGGAACGCATTAGCGGCCGAATTCTCTCTTCCACTTGATTCTCCTGCGTGCTTATTTTTTCCACTCTTTTTCCTCCACCTTGGAATAATTCTGTACATTTAACGGATGAATAGTCTTGTGGGATTTGCAAAAGTTGTAAATGACTTCGGTGCGTTTGTCCTGTGTTTATCTGCGATCGTGATAGGCGTGTGTAGACCGGATTTGCATCGACACGAAACCAGATGGATTTTACGTGTAAAATGCAAAACAATCGAAAAATGCATTACGCGACACGATAAAAATCGAGCAATTAAAAACACTCATTGACAACCGAAAATTTTATCATCTTTTATGGCATTCTTGATTTTTTACTATGTGAAATCGAGTAAGGAAATAATTAAAAGAAAATAATAAGAAACCGAACAAGAAGATAGTGGACGAAAAATAAGAATAATTTAAGAAAAAAATAAGAAGATATAAAGAATGAGAAGAAATAAAAAATGAGAAGATATAAAGAATTAGAAGATATAAAGAATGAGAAGATACAAATAATGAGAAGATATAAAGAATGTGAAGATATAAAGAATGAGAAGATATAAAAAATAAAAATATAAAGAATAAAAATATAAAGAATGAGCAGATAAGGAATGTTAAGATGAAAAATCTTCAGGAAAATGCTAAAGCTTGAGAAATTTAGTTTCATGGTTTGGTTTTCGAAACACGGTAATTAAAAAAGGAGGCAGGTGATCTGCTTTAGAAGGGCCTGCTTCGGCCAGAAAATTATGGCAAGAGACAGATGATTTTACCTTGTGCGTTTTCGTGTTACCATCAGTCTACCTTTATGCTGGGGGTGGAGCGAAAAGCACTGACATCCAACAGGCTGACATTGACTGACATTCGTCTGACGTTTCCAATGATCTCCAATGTCTAAAATTAACGGTCTTCAAAAAACGCGTTTTAGAAAGAATCACTGTCCTTGACAAAAAGAACACATATCTTGAAAAAGTTACGAGAAACATTCACAATGGATTTTTCAAACGAAACTGAATTTCCATTTTATATTCAAATCAATTCCTAACTAGAATCTCAATTCAACTCTTGTTTTGGAAAAAGTCGGCTTCCCTTTTTGAAACCCTTGTGGAACGGTTTTGTCACTTTTGTATAACATTTGTTAATGTTTTGAAGAAGAAGAAGAAGAAGCAAAACAGAACGAAAAAAGTATCGTTTTGAGGAAGCCAAAGAAAACAACAATAAGCAGAAGAAAAAATTGAAGATAATGCAACAGAGAAAGAAGATGAGGAAAAAGTAGCAGTTTGGAATCGAAGAAACATTTTCATTAAACTTATAAAAAAGTCTCGAGTGCTGAAGATACAAAATAGGATTCAAATTCCAAGATTTAAACTTTATTCAACTCGTTCCTTGAGGTTTTTTCATTTTCTCCGAAAATGAACTCGAGGTCCGCTTCCGTCGTGAGGGGGCAGCGTTAGCCGGGCAGTATATTTCTTCTATTGTCTAGCGACGGAGTTTCCTATTGTTTCTAAAATTTATCGCTTCACGGGAAGTTTGGCCACGCGGTATAAGCGGGTGCTTTCATCTTGAGAGGGAAGAGATAGATCCTCTCGGGTGCTCAAGCGATAATTAGTACTTCTCCAAATTATTTATGCCCGAAATAAATCAGGTGAAAGCTTAATTGCTTTCCTCGTTCCATAGCTATCCGATAATTTTGTGCTCGCTGCTCGATTTATGCGAAAGATGCCTCCACAGTCAGAGATACATTGTAAAATCGGCAATTATTAAAATTAAGTGACAACCCACCTGCAACAAATACAAAAATAATCGACACTCAATTATGGGTTATTAAAAATCGACACCTTCATTTTACATTATTGAAAATATGAAGGATGTTTTGAAAACAATTGCTTTTACATTGAGGAGGCTTTATCTGCTTTCTTTAGAAAAAATTATCGTGTATATAAAAAAGTTAAAAACGATACTAGGTCACTCTGAAAATAAAAATAAATAAATAAAAAATGTACAAAATAAATAAAAAGTTCTTTTTATCTTTATAAGTAAACAATGATGGAGATTTAAATTATATCGAAAGAAGAGAAGCATTACTTCTCATATCAGTGGATTCGGATAAAAATATAAATACCAAAAGGCTATTAATTAAATTCCTAATCAATTCGATACACTCTTGGTGAGTCGATTACTGAATCTAGGGAAAAAGTATTAAAAAAAAGTTGATTCTCGATCAAGTAATTATATGCGTGTCGGCAGTCCACTTCGCTTTCGATAATCGATAAAGACTCTCAGTTTCATTCTACCGAACCGTGCAATCATCGCTCGTAAAGCTGGACCACGAATCGTGATTTTAACGACATCCCTTTATCTATCCAACGTGCTGAATTTATGATCTTGAAAGTCGAATTTATTTCTGAAAGTAAAATGTAAGATGAAAATAACAACTCTTATTTTATAAAGTATAAAATAAGAGATGAATAATAAAATTTCGAAACTTGTAACAGAGGGCTGCTGTAAGTTTTCTGAGAAAGTTTAAGTTTCAAACGAAAAGGAAATGAGGGGAAAGCATGTTTGGCAACAGGTTTCATCCCTCCAGTAAACAACACTACCCCTACCATCAGCCCTAAGCTATCAACTTTTCTGAAAACGTTCGATTTTTCGTTCAACAGATTTCATTCTATTCCGCCCCCTCTTCACGACTCGACACTTTCCCACCAAGAGAATTCGAGTTATGCGTTTTGCGGGAAAACCGGTTTTATCCACAAAATTATAAAGCGGCGCTACATCTCTTCTCTATTACAAGAGAAAGAAGAATGAATCATTTCGACCAAGACATTTAAATTTAATTTAACAGACAAGACAAAATTAACAACATTTTTGTGGAATTTTTTAATTGAAAGGTATTACTTATATGAACGAAAAAATAAATATTTTTTAGTGAGCATTTTTTCAAAAAAAGTATGGAAATTTGCAGCATGCAGCGAATATAAAAAAAAAATGAAACGCTACGTATTGTATCACACAAAAAAAACTACAAGAAAAAAAACAATAACAAGATTTACAAAAAGTGTTCCTGCAATAGGCAGATGACCGAAAGTAAAAAGAGGTATGTAAAAGAGGAGTTCTCAATGGAGCAGCAAAAGAGTTCTCAAAATCAAATATACAGCACAGATTGAGAACAAAAATTTGTCTAACTTCAAGTCAAAAGCAAATATTCCGAATAAGCCCGCGGAAAAGGTTAAGAATACTTATTGTTTCCGGTTAAGCAGCTCATCTGGATAGAGAAAGATTGATGAAATTTGACAGACATTTTGGAAATTTAATTTATTTAACTAACAAAGTCGACTTGTAAAATCTATATTTTAATTCAAATTTCTCCACCAAGATACTTAGTCCCAGAAATGCTCCACAACCGAAAACTACAGAAATTCCTGGACATTTCAAAGATCTCGTTTGTTTCAGTTGAGAATATCTAATTTGCAATTTGCACGAAATTTGGGTATAATATTTTAAAGATGTCTCCAAAATTACACCAAGATTTTGGGATGCTAAGATGCCCCCTACAAAGAAATCATCAAAAGCTTTAACAATCACTATGTTATTCTAAGCACTTCGTCAAAAAATTAATTTCAATTGTGTTAAAAATGGTTATTATAACTTTTCGAGACAAAAAGCGTTCTTAAAAAGTTATAAATTAAAACACCAAGCTTCTTGTATGCCAAAATGCGCCGCGCAAAGAAATCATTAAAAGCTGTAACCATCTCAGACATCTTTTAGACACTTCATCAAAAAGTTAAATTTAAATGTGCAAGAATTGACCATTCCTTGTTTTGTAGACAAAAATTGATGTAAAATCGTAGGCAATAAATATTTTCAAGCG
>WNHD01000458.1:0-49433 GCA_011057455.1 Ganaspis sp. Gsp50
TAAAAAGATTTCATTGTTCCATTACCATTGACATTTAAAACTTTTTCTCTATGAGGAAGCCGAAATGTTCATGAAATGAATATAATTTTCCACTTGTTAAATATTTTCATGTGCTTCAATGTTTTTTTTTATTTCCAAGTCTTTCAAAAAATTCTAATGTAATTTTATGTATTTTTTAATATTTTAAAGTATTTTTAAATATTTTTAAGTATCTTCAACTATTTTGAAATATTTTAGAATATTTTGAAGTATTGGGAAGTTTTTGGAAATATTTTTAAGTAGTTTCAAGTATGTTTAAAAATTATGAAGTATTTTAAAGTAGACCGAAGAATTGTATAGTAATTTTAAGGATATTTAGATATTTTAAAGAATTTGTAAATATTTTGAAGTATTTTGAAGCAGTCTGAAGTGGTTTAAAATAACTTTAAGTACATTTAAATATTCTAAAGAATTCTGAATCAGTCTGAAGTATTTTAAAGTAGTTTTAAGTATTCTGGAATATTTTATAGCATTTTAAGAATTTTGAAATACTTTGCAGTAATTTGAAGTAGTTTGAAGCATTTTAAAGTAATTTTAAGAAAATTTAAGTATTTCTAAATATTTTTACGTGCTTTAAGTTTTTTTTTTAATTTCTAAGTCTTTCAAAATATTTTTAAGTAATTTTATGTACTTTTTAATTTTTTTGAAGTATTTTTAAATATTTTTAAATATTCTCAACTATTTTGAAATATTTTAGAATATTTTGAAGTATTGGAAAGTATTTGGAAATATTGTAAAGTAGTTTCAAGTATTTTTAAGAATTTTGAACTGTTTTAAAGAACTGTATAGTAATTTAAAGTAGTGTATAGTAATTTAAAATAGTGTATAGTAATTTTAAGTATATTTAGATGTTTTAAAGAATTTGTAAATATTTTGAAGTATTTTGAAGCAGTTTGAAACGGTTCAAAATAATTTTAACCTATATTTAAATATTTTAAATTATTTTGAAGCAGTCTGAAATATTTTAAAGTAGTTCTAAGTATTTTAGAATATTTTATAGCCATCTTAAGTATTCTTAAATACTTTGAGGTAATTTGAAAGTAGTTTGAGGCATTTTAAAGTAATTTTAAGTATTTTTAAGATTTTTGAGGTATTCGAAAGTAGTCCATAGAAGTGTAAAGTAATTTTAAGTACATTTGAATATTTTTAAGTACATTTAAGCATTTTAAGTATTTTAAGTATTTTTTTCTTATTTTAAAGTCCTTTAAAATATTCTGAAGTATTGTCAAGTATTTGGAAATATTTTAAAGTTGGTTTAGGTATTTTGGAATATTTTGAAGTAATTTTAAACTGTTTTGATTATTTTGAAGTCTTTTAAAGGAATATAAAGGATTTTGAAGTATTTGAAGTATTTGAAGTATTTTAAATATTTTAAAGTAATTTTAAAATTTTTGAAGTATTTTAAAGTAGTCCGAAGAATTGTAAAGTAATTTTAAGTATATTTAAGCGTTTTCTTTAATTTTAAAATCTTTCAGAACATTTTGAAGTATTGTCAAGTATTTAGGAATATTGTAAAGTATTTTTAAACATTTGGAAGAATGTTAAGTATTTTGAAATAATAATCTGAATTATTTTAAAGTAGTTGTAATTATTTGTAAATCTTTTAAAGAATTGTTAAATATTTTGATATAATCTAAAGTATTTTAAAGTAGTCGTAAGTATTTTTAAATATTTTAAAGAAATTTTCAGTATTTTTAAAGGTTTTCAAGTTTCTTTCCACAAGAAAAAAAGTATAAAATTTTTGTTAAAATTGATAAACATCATAAAGTTAAGAAATAAAATAAAATAAAATTTCCATGATATTAAAATTCAACGAGATTTCTACAATTCCATGAAAAATAATGAAATTCCATGAGAATTCCATCTTTTCCAAAGTTTTTACCAAACTTTTACCAAAGTTGTAACAACCCTGAAATAGAATACAAAATAAACGAAAATAAAGAATAAGGAATAAAAAACGCAACGAAAAGTAACAACAAAATTTAAAAAGGCGCATTGAATCACGAAAAAAATAGTTTAAAAAAATTGAAAAAAAATACAAATTTCTCTACCAGTGATGAATCTCCTGCTGCCGCCGGTTTTGTAATAATTAGGGTCGATTGCGATGCATTTTACTAATCGTCCCGTGCACATATTGTGAGTGTTTTCGGCATTGTAGAGTCCGATTATGAAAACTCGTCCATCGTCGCTGCAGGAGGCGATGTAGTCACCATTTTGGTCAATCGAGATTTGATTTACAGCCACCGTGTGCGCCTGGAAGCTTTTGAAATCCACAGCATTTCCTTGATGATCCAAAAGGTGAATCGTTCCCCAATGCGAGCCCAAGCAAAGAAACTGAAAACAAATTTTTGCAATTAGAACACCTGCGTCACGAATTTTTAAGGAAAAAAGATAGAAATTGATTTTCGTGACATTTGATTTTAAAAATCAAGGAAAATGAAATTTATTTCATCTTGGAATTGAAAGAAAAATAAATTTGATTATAATAATTATTTTTTAATTTTAGAATTCAAGGAAAAGGAAATTTTACTTTATTTTGAAATTGAAAGAAAACGATATTTTCTTTTTTTCTATTTTAGAATTGAAAGAAAAATATTGTCAATGAATGTACAAATAATATTTAAAGAAATTGGGATTCTTTATTTCAGGAATTAAATAAAAAAGAAAAAAATTTATAAATTAATCCGAAAATTAATCTAAAAAAGAATCGATTTAGTGATTGTTTAAAATTAATTTTATTTTCAATTAGACTGAGAATTAAATTATTAGATTAGAATATTATATATTAGATTAGAATGAAGGTAAAATAATTAGTATAGTGACAATTATTTGTTTTTCAATTCTTAATTTTGTGAATTTTTCTCTAATTTCGAATTGCTTAAAATTTTTGTATGTTCGTTTTGTTTATTTATTTATTTTTATCTACTTTTGGGTGAACTGCAATACAACTCGCAGCGTCTCTTTGTAGAATATTTTCCAGGTGATTTCGCATCCGAACGTATTTAAGTCTCGGCTCGACTTCGTCCATTTCCGAGTCCGATTCATCCTGACTTTGATCCTCCTGGAAATATAATTAAATTAATACATGCAAAAAACAGACTGTTTCAGTTATTTTTTAAAACAATCGAATTATTATTACACCTGTTATTTTGATTTAAAATTTACAAAAATGAGTTTAAAATAAAATTGTTTGATTAATACAATAAATAATAATTAAATTATTATTTACATACGTAAATAATAATACTAAATAATAATACTAAATAATAATAATACTAAATAGTAATACTAAATAATAATAATAATTGAATAATAATAATAATAATAATATAAAATAAGAAATGAAAAGAATTTCTAAATAATAATGATTGAAAGTATTCATTTCCGTAAATGGAAAAATATTTTAAAAAACAAATTTGCGAAAACGTAGTTTATGAAAAACATCGACATTGGCCAAATGTTTATTTTGTAAAAAACATCAACATTACTCTATAATGTAATAAAAATATAAGACCTTTCAATCCTCTTTTGAACAAAAACAACTCTCGTTTCAAGACAAAGGTTTGTTATTGAAAAAAGCGAAAGTTAGAACGCAATTTTTCTAGTCAAAGTTTCGAAATAACGAGGACACGAAAAACAAATATGTACATAAGATGTATGCAAATATTCTCAAATGAAAAATAATTCAAAACAATTAAAGTACACAGCCAATTTTTCCAAATTTAAACAAGAAATTACAAATTTCTCTTACTTTACTCGGATTTTCCATGACGATCCTAACCTCTAAATTTGACAGATTGGTAAAGCAGGTCTCAAAAATTTGTCAATCATCGATTTTCTATTGTGGAATAATTTTACAAGGTTCCATTAATATGTGTGATTCGATTAAAACACCGAATCAGTGACGAATTTTAAATGAAAGACTTGTTTTTTTCAAAGATTTTGAGCTTCTTAACCTAAAAGAAATGACGTTTGGGAATGAACTACGCATGCGCGTGTTATTGGGCTTGAACACAATAGACTTTCTATTTTTGAAAAACACATCTTTTTGGACAAGTGACGACGCCGGACGCCAGTCAGGGTGACGTCCCATAACTGCGTCCTTCTATGCGTTTTATAACTAAACCATGCGATAAAAAGAGACACAAGTATATGTTTATCATTTGCGAACTCATGGCCAGCTGACATGGAACGAGGCCTTTCTTTTTCTTTGTTCCAGAATTCTTTCCTCAAAATGCAATGCGTTAAAATAGGACAAAAGCATTCTATGTCTTCTTCTATTTCATTGAACGGAGATAGTGATCGGTAAAAACAAAAGAGATAGTACGTCTTTTACTCCAACGGGATCTTTAGTAACTTTTCAAGAAACGTCGAAGTGTGTAAGCGCCCTAACGATTTGTGATATCCAAACTGTGAATGTGCCTTAAACCTTAACAAGGATAACGCAGAAATATTTGTGTGATTTTGTTTTTTTGTTTCAATTTGCGTTGAATTGTTTAAGTTTTAAGAGCAAAGAAGAAACATTTATCCTTGTGGTTTAAAAACTTAAATTGCTTTCTTTTCATTATCTTGAAGGTACATTTATTTTTCCTTATTATCATGAATATGTTAATTATGTTAATAAGTACAAAAGCTAGATAAACTGCTTTGATTTGAAACTCTTTTTCGTCAATGAAACTTGTAAACACGTGTTTTGCTGAGTTTAATAAACTTAATTCGCTTGTTTGCTAGGAACAAAAAACCAAATTTATGAATCGGCCTTCTCATCTCAAATTTTCGACTGATTGAAAATTGATTGAATATTTGAGGTTATAACTGATTGATGAATCAGAAACAAACTATTTTATATAGTTATTGAGGTTATAACTCCTATTTCCCATTTTTTAAGCTTTTCACAAAAATAAATTGGTTTTTTGTTTCTGGGTAAGTAATTACTATAAATAATGTGATGAAATACAATATTAAAACATAAATTATTGAAACACAAGGCATTTATTAGGTAATTAATAATTCAATAAATAAAGGAAAGAAAATTTTTCAGATAACTATGTCTACTTCAAGTGATTTCACGGATCCAAGCGATGCTGACATTGAAGTGTCTTATACTTCAAAATACAATTTTCGCAAAATTAAATTAAATTGGATCATTCCGGATTTGGAATTCACTTTCAAAAACATGAAAGTAATTGAATCGCCAAGATTTCCATCAACAAAAAAAGAAAAAGTCAAGTGGTATATTCGAATAGAACCTACAGAATTAAAAAAGAATAATGCAGACAAATTTCGAATGTTCTTAAAACACACAGGCAATAGTGATAAAGCTATTAAAGCTTATATTTTTTTCTATGATTCGCATAGAAAAATGCAAGGATTTGCTTGCAATACGGGTAAAGTTATGAAAGAATTATCTCCGTGGGCGATGACTGGAGATGAATTGTATAAAGCTTCGCTTAACAGTGAAGAATTACTTCCAAAGACTATGACCGTCATTTGTGAAATTACTCTTGTCGATTCTGGCAGAAATGTAGCTAAACAATCAATGAAAGCTCCCCTGAAATCTGAAGGCATTATGAAACAAATGGAATGTTTTTTCGACGATCAAGGTTTCAAGGATGTTAAATTTATTGTCGAAGAAAAAGAATTCAGTGCTCACAAAACAATCCTGGCTCTTCGAAGTCCCGTGTTCGCTGCGATGTTTAAAAGCAAGATGAGCGAAGAATTATCTTCGGTTGTAGAAATAAAGGATATAAGCTCTACAATTTTTCAATTAATGCTTCGGTTTATTTACACGGATAAAGTTGACGACTTGGAAGAGTCTGCTTTAGAATTATTCTACGTAGCTGAAAAATACCAACTGGAAGGACTGAAAAAATTGTGCATCATTAGCTTGTACGATAACATGTCTTTAGAATCAGTGGTTAAAATTTTTGAACTTGCGGACACATTTTCAATACCGAAATTAAAAAATAAAGCCGCAGAATTCTTAGCTTCGTGTTTAAAAGCAGGCGAGGAATCAGAAGAATTTGCAGATTTATTAGAAACTCGACCACACCTTGCTGCGGAAGTTGTCAAATTGCAGAAAGAAATTGATAATGAAAATGAAACGTACGAAGATCTTTCTCATGACATGAAGTATGAACTTCGCTCTTAAAAGTTCTCAAACAGTATTTAACTTTTAATCTTTTGTATTATTTTTCGTCACAAATAGCTTTAAATTATTCTAAAATGTTCTCGAAAACGTTTCCAGTTTTCATATTTTTTTGTTTTGTATTTTTATAAAAACGTAAAAAACTGGCCTAGTTTATTGTAATGGCAATTGTTTAAATGTACTCTGGTAGTAAAGTGTATTTTTTATTGTTCTTGATAATTTTATTAATAACTTTATTTTCTTTAATGGTAAAACGCTCGAAAATGTGTCTCCTCAGTTCCCTAAGAATTTGTTTCTGCCTGAAAAAAGAAATAAAATTGTCTTGACCAAATCAAAAAAACATAGTTTCTAATAAGTTATAACTTATTTGCTAAAATTAAGTTAAATGAACTGATTTTAATCTAAACAAAATTGTCGTGTTTGTGGTAACGAAGTCGGGACAGAAAGTAATCTTTCAGGTTTTATAGTCACGGTGACATTTTTAGGTTATGTTTAACAATAATATACAACTAAAGAATATTTACGAATTAATTTGTTAAATTGAATTTAAAAACTGAAAAATATATTTCGCAGCATCACTGTAAGATGCAAAAATTATAATATAAGAAATATGATCGAAATATTTCAATTACAAAAATAATTTTGTTCAAAAAACCGCACTTCTTACGGAAAAAATAGTGTGAAACAAATTTGAATAAACATTTCTTAAAATCCCTATCCTATTTAAAAAAAACTCCTCTAAAAGAAGACATGGCATAAAAACATCGAAATAATCAAAAATCTCGAAAAAGGTCGAATGTAAATAGTATAAAAAAAGATTTATTGAAACTACAGTCGTGTTCCATTGTAGTAACATTTCCATTATAAGAACGGATTTTGTTCCATTATAGTAACGTAAATATCACACCGGATTTTGAGTGATTTCGATGATTACATTTCTTATATTATAATTTTTGCATCTCACAGTGGTGCTGCGAAATATATTGTCAGTTTTTAACTTCAACTTAACAAAATAATTCGTAAATTTTCTTTAGTTGTATACACGAAGTAGTATACTACTTCGTGGTTGTATATTATTGTTAAAAATAACCTAAAAATGTCAACGTTACTATAAATGTCACTTCCGGTCCCAACTTCGTTACTACAATGGAACACGATTGTAAACAATAATAAAAACAATTGAAAATTGTAGATTTTTATTCTTGTCTTACTTTAGCGCATCCAAAATCGCATGAATTAGAAGAGGACAGAAACAAGGTCCACTGTATACGTTGTTGACTACAATGGAATTAAATTGTTGATTATATTCGTAAAGCTGCATTTACACCTTTTGTTGAACTTGTCCAAAAGGAGAAAAATCTCTACGTTGGACTAGAAAAGACAGACTGTGTATCTGTCTCTCTTTCTCTAATGTCAATTTTGTTGTTTGAACAAGTTTAACAGAAGGTGTAAATGCGCCTTAAGTTGACTACAATGGAATTTGACCTGGTCTGCTCTTTTTTAAGGTGCTTTTATACCTCTCCGACTTTGGGAGAGAACAAAGGCCGTGAAAAATCTGAAAATTGGAATTTTTGGGGGAGCCAATCAGATTTTCAGATTCCATTTTCAGATTTTTCACGGCCTTTGTTCTCTCCCAAAGTCGGAGAGGTATACGTATAAGCACCTTTAAGGTAAGAAGTTAAAAAAGGGTGCTTTTGCAGGTTGCTATGGTAACCAGAAATCATGCATTATACCACACTATGAACGTGCCTTTAGTAAATCATTGATTATGTATCTCCAGGGTTGTGTAGTTGTAACATTAAACGTAGATCCCTAATTTACCCAAACGGCACGATACATGCAAATTCTGAATTACCAACTGCCATTTAAATTTTACGCAAGCGCAAGGCGTCCCGCGTTCAGTCAGCAAGCATTATTCCATTTTTCAATTTTTCTTTTCACGTTTCATCCATTGTAGAGAGAGGGCGAGAGACCCTGATTGTGTTGATTACAACAGAAAAATATAAAAAACTGGTAAGAAACTCAAAAAATTTCATATTTTTTTCACGATTCGTGCGATTTTCGCTTTTTAAAGATCTTTAAACTGACTCAAACTGTTTGGTAGATTTTGTGTATTGTCTACTGACATTTGAGACCAAAAATCCATGCTTTCATGCACTTCCAGTCACATGTCAATATTGTTATTTTAATGAATTTTATTCTTCTTTTCTCACCGAAATGTGTCTATATTTTCAATTTTCCATTGATTTTGTTTTCAATCTTACAACTTTCCGTGCATTTCCTAAACGGCAGCAGAAGGAAAGATGTTTTTCTTTTGCCTAACGTTCCTAACCTTAAAATCTAGACTATTCATAGGTATAGTGCATATACCTGTATTCGTTTCATGTTTCCCTGATAAAATAAAATTTTCGATTTGTTTTTAGAATTAGGTAACTATTGTTTTTGGAAAACGGTAGTTTTTGGAAATTTTTTTTTTAAGTTCTTTTTTCCCTGATATTTATCTTAATTGTTTTAAAGAGTAACGAAAATAAATTGACATATATAAATAATTTGTTCTCCAAATTAAAGTTTCGTAAATATTTAAGTTTTTGTTTTAAATTTTTGAAATAAACTTTTAAGTTTACTTTTAATATTTATTTTTGTACTTTTAATATTTATTTTTGTACTTTTAATATTTATTTTCATACTTTTAATATTTATTTTCATACTTTTAATATTTGTTTTTATAATTTTAATATTTATTTTAAGACATACATATTTTTAATACTAAGCCAGTTTCGCATTAACACGAAAGATCGCAACATTCTTTTCCATTTACGAAAAATAAATACAATTTTTGCTATTTGTTAATTCAAAAAAAGTTCTACAACTTTCAAACATTTAATTTTTTATTTATTTTTTTTCTATAAAGTTGTTAAATTCTGGTTTAGTGATAATAATTAAATAAAAATAATTCAATGTATAATTATACATTGAAGATAATAAGCAAAACATTGAACAGATTACGATTATTTACTCAATTTAAAAAAAAACAAACTGATTAACAATTCCTTTTTTTTTGCAGAACAATGGGTGATATGGATACTTTCGACGATTTGCCGGCAACGGACTCGTTCCCAGCTGCAATTTCAACAGAATTGCCTGAAATTAAACTTTTTGGCAAATGGAGCTGCGAGGAGACTCAAGTCAATGACATGTCCCTCCAAGATTATATTGCAGTTAAGGAAAAACATGCAAAGTACTTGCCACATTCGGCTCAACGTTATGCAGCTAAACGTTTTAGGAAAGCTCAATGTCCAATTGTCGAACGTTTAACAAATTCCCTCATGATGCACGGCCGAAACAACGGAAAAAAATTAATGGCTGTCAGAATCGTCAAGCACTCTTTCGAAATTATTCACCTGCTGACTGGCGAAAATCCTCTGCAGGTAAAAATTTTTGAATAAAAAAAAACCCTTTTGAATCAACAATTTCTTTTAGTTAATTGTTCATTACACGCTTTTTCTTTCTTATGTTTTTCTGCTTTCCGCAAAGTTTTCTTTATTGTCAAAAAAACTAAAAGCAAATTCTTTTTTAGTGTCAGAAAAGCTAAAAGCAAATTCTTCTTTACTGTCAAAAAAGCTAAAAGCAAATTTTTTTCACTTGTCACAGTAATTATTTATAAAAATTAAATTAAATTTATAGTTATCAATGATAAATATTATATTTTACAAAATTGTTTAAAAATATATATTATTATTTTACTAAAAATTAGTTCTGATTTCGGACAATTAAAAAGCTGTTTACACAAATTGCTCATAATTTGAAAAAAGTGTTTTTACTTAGGTCTCTTTTTTCAAATAGAGTCACGTTTTTGGTTTTATAAATTATTTATTTTAAAAAAACTTGAAAAGATTTGATTTAAAAAATACTTTATTACAGGTTTTGGTGACGGCTATTATAAACTCTGGGCCGAGGGAAGATTCTACGAGAATCGGTCGCGCAGGAACTGTGCGTCGTCAAGCTGTTGACGTATCCCCGTTACGTCGAGTAAATCAAGCAATTTGGCTTTTGTGCACTGGTGCCCGCGAAGCTGCTTTCAGAAATATTAAAACAATTGCTGAGTGTTTGGCTGATGAGCTTATTAATGCTGCCAAAGGATCTTCCAACTCCTACGCAATTAAAAAGAAGGACGAACTTGAACGTGTTGCCAAATCCAACCGATAAGTTTGTTTTTTTATTCACAAAAAAAATAAACTAAATCTGTTTACAATTTCTTGTTTTATTTTTCGCTCCGACTTACCTTCTAAACGTCACAAGATTTGCCATAAATTTTTTCAGTTTTTTAATAAGTATGATATATTTATTGTAAATAATGTTTTTCTTCGTGAATGTTGACAAAATTAACTATTACAGTTAAATTTACAACAACATTGTAATTGTTTAGTAATTGTTGCTTAATTGACAAAATTAACTAAAATAAACTATAAATAACTATTAATAGAATACCTAAAATAAATAGCTATTAAATTAAATAATTACAAATATTTTTATTAGATAAATATTATGAAAAAATGAAGTATTTTTAAAAAACCTGGTTGAAATCCGCAACGTTTTGTCAAAGATAAAGAAAAATTAACATGTCACCAAACGGAATATTATAAAAATTATTGCCTACAATATTTTTAAAAAAATTTGTTAAATAAAATACATTTCAAAAAATCTTTTGAGATAAAAATTAGAAAGAAAAAATAAATAATTAAGAATAAGAAAAATATTTTTAGTTTAAATCGTTGATCAAAAACGTTTTGGACTTCAACTTGGTTTTAAAAGGATAATTAAAACTGTTGACAATTAATTAGAATTGTTACAGATTAATTAAAATTGTTAAAACTTATTCAAGTTATTAAAGATACCGTCAACCGAAATAATTTGAGCCAAAAATGTGGTTAAAATTAAAAGTTTTATTTTTTTAAATTCATTAATAATTATGCTTACGCTAGTTTTTAATGTTTATAATACTTATTACGAAAATTTGAATGGGACGCTTGAAGTAATAGGCCAATTCAATCATTTAGTCAAGTTTTTCTAGTCTTTTGAATTTACCGCCATTTTAGTGGCGAGGAAACTAAAGGTATATTCACTACCTTATCTGCTAGCAAGTCCGAATGTATGTACATGCCTTTAGAATTAAGGTGCATTCAAGACTGCAGACTGCCCGCAGTTACCATGGTAACATGCAAGAGTAAGCAGACAAGAGACAATATTTCTCTCTCTATTTAACTCATTCGCGCCCCTTTCCCCGTCCTTGCAGACAGCCTGCAAAGCTCTGAATAGACCTTTAGAATCCTATATGTCAAAGTCGACTTTACCATCATCCCTAACCACAACTCCATTATAGATGATTGTAGAGAGACCTAAGTTTGGTTTGCAAAATCTTAAATGAACTTGTGAAGTTTTGTGAACAAGTGTCCTGTTTTATGTGAAAGTAAAAAGCTTCGGAAATTGTATGCAAGTGCAAAATGCCGCTTCATAGATACACACACGCAGTACTTTGTAGAATTCCACTTTCTTTGGGAACGAAAGGTGAAATCGATGTAGATGAAGCTCGTTTACAACATTCAGCTTTAGCTGAACTTCTTCGCGAATTTGGCATCGATGTAATTGAAATGCCTCCGGATGAAAGCTCTCCTCTTTGCGCTTTCGTAGAAGACATTGCGGTTGTTTGTAACGGTATCGGACTCGTTGCTCGTCCCAATGAACCATCTCGTATCAAGGAGGTATTTATTTACTTTACTCATCTTCCCGTTATTTTACCTGTTTTTTAATTTTGCCGATTTTGCCTCTTTATATTTAACCTGTTTCTATTTCTCCTGTTTCTATTTAACCTATTTTTATTTCACCTGTTTCTATTTCTCCTGCTTCTATTTAACCTATTGCTATTTATCCTGTTTCTATTTAACCTGTTTCTATTTAACCTATTTCTATTTAACCTATTTCTATATTTAACCTTTCTATTTAACCTATTTGTTCATTCTCAAAAAGTTTCTTGTGCCTTAATTTTAACTATTCTAAACATCCCGGTCACTAAAAAAAAGAATCTTTTTGTTGTAGAAAGTAGAATTGGTGTTTTTAATTTATCGATTTGTCATTGCAATAAATAAGAATTCTTTTCAAATTGGCATTTAAATGGTATTAGATTTCAACATTTAACTCTTTTTAAAGTTCCTCTTGTTGTGCTTAATTGGATTAAAGGGATCATAATTGGCCCCAGGGACATGAAACCAGATCTTTGTAACGTTATACATCTTGTAGTTGAAACCGTTTAACTCTTTTAAAGCAGAACTATAATTCTTAATAAATGATGCGCAAGCACTTTAAATATAAACATTTGCTTCTTGGGTTACTAAGATTTTTAATGTAAGCAACAAAGATTAATGTCTAAAGTACTGACAACCTCCAAGTAAAGATTAATTTATATTTTAACAAAAAATATAATAACAAAAAATATAATAACAATTAATACAATAACAAGAAATATAATAACAAAAAATATAATAGCAAGCAATATAATAACAAAAAATACAAAAACAAGAAATATAATAAGAAATATAATAACAAAATATGTAATAGCAAAAAATATAAAAACAAGAAATATAATAAGAAATATAATAAGAAATATAATAACAAAATATGTAACAGCAAAAAATATAAAAACAAGAAATATAATAACAAAATATATAATAGCAAAAAATATAATAACAAAAAATACAATAACAAGAAATATAATAAGAAATATAATAACAAAAAAGGAAATCATTAACCAAAACGAAAAAACATTTTAATCTTTTTAAAATGTACTCATCGATTTACATTTAATACAAAATATACTTATAATATTTAAAATATATTTAGTAATAAAAGATACATTATTGTGTTTACAGATAGACAGTATTAAAGCAGTTTTAAAAAAAGAACTGGAAATTCCTCTCGTAGAGATCGCCGACAAAAATGCAAGACTTGACGGAGGTGACGTTCTTTTCACAGGTAATAAGGTTTTTTTTTGTTTAATCTCGCACAGAAAATTACTTTTGTAAAATTATACTAATAAAAAAAATTAATATTACAGGGCGTGAATTTTTCGTTGGACTTTCTGCTCAGACAAATGAAGCTGGAGCACGTGCAATTGCTGCCGCTTTCCCAGAATATCCTTGCGTGCCAATTAAGGTCAGTTCCGCATAAGGCGCACGAATAATCGCCAAAATTTGTTTCGTATAATTTCATTTAATTTTTATTACATTCTCCTTTGTGTAAAATCGTATTTGGTATTAGATTTTGTAATTTATTCACTTCATTTCTTTAATTTTTATATTTTATTTGTTTATTTTTTGTATTTTATTTATATAATTTATGAATTTTCTTTTTTCATTTTATTTATTTCATTTTTGTATTTTATTCATCCACTTTATTTAAATTTTGTATTTTATTCATTCATTTTATTTATTTCATTTTTGTATTTTATTTATATAATTTTTGTATTTTCTTTTTTCATTTTACTTATTAAATTTTGTATTATACTTATTTAATTTTTGTATTTTATTCATTCACTTTATTTATTAAATTTTTGTATTTTATAGAATTTTTGTATTTTATTATTCATTCACTTTATTTATTTAATTTTTGTATTTTCTTTTTTCATTTTACTTATTTAATTTTTGTATTTTATTCATCCACTTTATTTATATAATTTTTGTATTTTATTTCTCCATTTTTTTATTCATTCAATGTTTATGCAACAGGAATTTTTTCATTCAAAGCAAATATGGAAAACGTTAAATAAAATATATGAAAAGTTCTATCGAATTCTGGTGTGTCTTAATTACACCCGATTTAATTTTTAATATTTTTCACACTAATTTTTTATTGATTTTTTCATTAAAATTAAATGCAAAGAAAGTTAAATTAAAAAAGCATTAGATTCTAACAGGTCTATCGAATTCTGTTTTGTCTTAATTACATTAATTTTAATTTGTGATATTTTTTGCACTATTTTTTATGCAACAGGGATTTTTTCATTCAAATTAAATGTAGAAAAAGCTAAATGAAATCTAAGAAAAGTTCTATCGAATCCTGTTTTGTCTTAATTACTCTTTCTGAAAATTAGTTTTTTTTTAATTTTTTATTATTAATATTTATTATTATTTATTTATTAATTATTATATTTAATTATTTGTTATTTATTTATTTATTTTATCTTATTCATTCATTTATCTTATCTTATTCATTAAATCTGTTAAAATTAAATTTAATTAATTAAGCCTGTTAAAATATTTATTTTTTGTATTAATTTTACTTCATTAAAAATTCATTAAAATTTTTATTTTACAGGTTGCTGAAACAAAACGTTTAAAATCACTAGTTTCGATGGCAGGACCTGATGTTATTTGCGTGGGTTGCGGAAAAGAAGCTCAAGAAGTTCTAAAGGTATTTATTTCATTGTTTTAAATAAAATATAATTTTTCGATTTACATAAAACAATGTACGGTCATGAATCTTTTATTTAAAAGAAAATGTACTTTAAATTAGTTTTGATTAGCATTATGCAAATTATAAAATTGCAAATTATGCACTTGTAAATTATACAATTACAAATTATAAAATTGCAAATTATACAATTACAAATTATAAAATTGCAAATTGCACATTTGCTTTTTACTATTTATATAAAATTGTTATAATCAATACTTTTATAATTGATTGTTTAGAGAATTGAAAGAGAAGCAACTTACAATTACCAAACCCTGACGGTTCCGGAGGACAGTGCAGCGAATGTTCTTTACGTGAACGGAACATTAATTCACCGATCAGAGGAAGAGGTTCCAGAATCAAGTAAAGTTTTTCAAGAGAGAGTCGAATTCCCCACAAGGTCTTTACGCGCCTCTGAATTAGCCAAAGTCAGTTCTGGACTGTCTTCCTGTTGTTTGTTAGTCCGTAGACCTCGCCACATTCGCAGTATTTAAAAAGTTTTAACATTCAGAAAATAATAGAATCATGAAATTTTCATCTATTTTTTGCAGTTGAAAGTGAAACTGTTATTTAAAGAAAAAGTAGTTACCGATGATTATCATTTACAACTGATTTTAATTCAGAAACTATCGTTTCAAAAGAATTAACACATCTGGGAAATGAAGAAGATAATGTAAGAGAATGAAACGACTGAAGTATTAAATATCGAGAATTTTAATATATTTCATATTAATATATCGATGGGGGAGTATCAAGAGAAATAATATATGAAGAACGTTGACTAACTCGTCAATTTTTCAAGACTATAAATCTGTTTATTGTTTTTCTATTGTTTTCTTCAATCAAGCTTTTAAAATTGGATACTTGAGCCCTAATAGAGATTTTAATGTAGACTTTAATGTCCTTTTAGCAAAAAAGTATATAACTAATGTTTTAGAGAATGAGAAAGTACAGTCTTCTATTAATGAAATCACATTGCCAATAGACGGAAGTTTTTACTGAATAATAAAAAATTTACTATGTAATAAAAAAAATATATATATTATATGGTACGTATACCATTTTGACTGACTTTCATAGTGTTAGGTAATCGTTTAAAAAAGAAGTGAGGTTCAAAACTTCAATCTATTATTAAACATATTTCAAAAAGTATTTAATGTTTCGATTGTCCGCAATCGGAGACGTTTCAAACGTCGTGAAATATTTAAAAGCTAATGGGCTTAAGTATGCTTCTAGTCTTTATAAAAACGTGTTCCAAGAACACTAATAGTAATCGTACAAATGAAATACAGACCCTGCTTCACACTTTGCGACAAGATATTTTTTACAAAAATGTGTTCAACTCTGAAACATTTTGCATAGTTTTATTTAAATTTGTCTACATATCTCAATTTTTATTTACAATGCAAATTACAATTCTTTTTTTTAAATGCATTTCTTTGCCAAAAGAGAATATTTTGTTTAAATAATTGAATTTTAAATTTTATTTTTAATATTTTTGATTTTTACATATTGTACAGTAAATATTACTGGTTTTACATATTGTACAGTAAATATTACTGTTTTTACATATTGTACAGTAAATATTACTGTTTTTACATATTATACAGTAAATATTACTATTTTTACATATACAGTAAATATTACTGTTTTTATTATTTTTATTATTATTAGTACTATAATACTATTTTTATTATTAAATATCATTGTAAGTGAAATTCAGTAATTTAATTTTTACGAGCACGTTTTATATGTATTTATTTATTTATTTTTTATTTACGAATCTCAGCCGGATAAATAGTAACAGAGTGTCTATTAACAGGATAATAAAAATGAAAACAAACTTTAAAAATATGTTTTAGGTCTTTCCGGGAAATTTTGATAAATTTAGAAACATGTATTATTTTGTTTTATGTTTAACAATAAAAGGGAAATTTAAAAAAAAACAAAGAATCCATCTCTGTTCGGAAAGAAATATTCTCTTTGAAATATTCATCTTCAATACACGGAATTTCTATTTATTATTTAATTGTTATTAATAATGATAATGATTTATTATTTAATTATTATTTATAATAATAATGATCATGATTTATTATTTAATTGTTACGAATAATGATAATGATTTATTATTTAATTATTATTTATAATAATAATGATTTATTATTTAAACATTTATTATTTTTGTTCATGCTTATATCGCAAGAAATTAAATTTTGACAATAGGAAATAAGCCGTAAAAAAGTCGTTTGAGACCAGAAAGAAGTCTGAAAACTAGGGAATATAACCGGAAGTTTAATTCCAAAAATTAGTAAAAAAAAAATAGTTGCAAAATTAATAGACATTCTGAGTAAACAAGTACACTTTCAGAATTCCTGTAGTAGAGTTTAAATAGTTGTTAATAGATGTAAATAAACGGTTAAGAAATCTAATTATGAAAATCATGAAAATTGTATGTCGTCATTATAAACGTTTTTTAATAATGTTGATGTTTAATGATTTTACTCAGCCAATGTATCGACAAGTTTTCGTATTATAAGAACTTTTAAAATAATTTGCACAATGACAGTAAACGCTTGTGATAAAAAGCACTTTTACATCTACGATATTTTTAACGTACTTTTTACAATACTTTTAATGTAATTTTTTAAATTTACAAGATTTTCCATGTGCTTTTTTTAATTTACAATATTTTTAATGTACTTTTTTTAATTTACAATATTTTTACCTGGTTGAAGTCCATAACGTTTTGTCAACGAAAACATTTTTTTAAAGAATTAATTATCACCAAAATTATATTCCTTGGACATTTTATACCTCTATGTACACTCAAAATGAGTTTTTTTAATAGATAATTTTAAAAAATTAAAAAATTTTCGTTGATAAAACGTTATGGACTTCAGTCTGGTATATTTTTAATGTACTTTTTTTAATTTACAATATTTTTAATGTACTTTTTTTAATTTACAATATTTTTAATGTGCTTTTTTTAATTTACAGTATTTTTAATGTGCTTTTTGAAATTTACAATACTTTTAATGTACTTTTCGAAATTTACAATACTTTTAATGTACTTTTCGAAATTTACAATATTTTTAATGTGATTTTTTAAATTTACAATATTTTTAATGTACTTTATTTAATTTACAATTTTGCTAAATGCGATGCGTACAAAGCTTTGTATACAAATTTCTTTGAAAATCATTTCTCCATTCTTTTGCTCTCTAAGTTTTTAATAAAATATTGTACTCTTTAAAAGCTGTTTTATTCTGTTGAAAAAGTATTTCAATAATTACAAGTTAGTATAACAATTTCTTTAAAATTATACAAACTTTATACAGACACTACAATAGATATTTACAAATTGTCTTCGGTGTACTTTCAAGTCAAAAAACGAATTTGACCTATTTTAACAAAAAGAAAATTTATCCTATGGGATAAAAGATTCTTTAGGGGATAAAAAATCCTTTAGGGGATAAAATATCCTTTAGTGGATAAAAGCTTCTTTAGGGGAAAAAGAATCCTTTAGTGGATAAAAAATCCCTTAGTGGATAAAAAATCCCTTAGTGGATAAAAAATCCCTTTTGTGATAAAAAAAAAATATCCTAAAATGAAAGAACAAAATTTTTATCTGAAAAATAAGGCAAATTTTTAAAATAAGAGTTTTGTTAGTTCTGTTTAAAAAAAGTATCAAATGGAGTAGCACCAGTCCCAAGCTTTGTAATTTACTAGTTTTAAAATACTTTTTAGATGTCCGTTAGATGCTAGATCAAATGTCCTTGGATATGGAGTTCCTGGAGGTCTTGAATATATGTCTTGAAGGATTTGTTCCCATTTCACTGGATGCACTAATTGCTTTATTAAATTTTTTTTAATATCTTTCGCATTGTGACGTTTGGCAGTAACGTTTGAATACACATTTACTCTAGGTTCTTCTACTTTTAAGTGGTTTAAAGCTCCTTTGAAAGGCTCGATTGCAGGCTCCATTAGAGGAGTGTGAAATGCTCCTGAAACTGGAACTCTTTTTATATTCCTCAGACCAAATTTTGAACCATTATCCTGGATATATTGAAGAGCTTCAGCACTTCCCGCTAATACTTTTGTTTGAGTGCACATGTAAATTGCAACTCTAGAAAACAAAACAAATCATTTTTTACTTCTGAATAATAATAATAATAATAATAATAATAATAATAATAATAGTAGTAATAATAATAATCATAATAATAATTTGTTAAAAAAATTGTTAAAAATCACTTGATTTTAGATTTCAATTTTGAATTTTTAAAACAATAACAATGATGGAGTAAATTACAATTAACATATTTTGAAGAATTAACATTAAAAAATGAAATTTTATTCTTAAATTTCGAACATTTTTTCTGCACTCCTTGGAATTTATTACGTAAATAATTGTAATTTTTTAGTTCTTACTTGCAGAGGGGATTGCTAACTCCTAAATCTCTAGCCCATGCTTCAGCATCCTTACAAATTTGACCAAGACGAGCATCAGGTTTACAATAAACATACAACATCCCTTGGTTTGACAATTCCGCAGCATTTGCCATTGCTCTTCCCCTTTTAGCAACAAGTTTTATACCAGATTCATAATCTATTGCTCCCGAGAATATCAAAGAAGTCAATTCACCAAGACTGTAGCCAGCAACGGCTCTGCAATTTTTCAATACTTTGGGTCGTTCTTCAATTAATTTTTCCAAAGCAGCCAGAGAAGCAACGACCGTTGCTGGTTGATTAATCTCCGTTTTATTAAGTTCCTTTTGAGATCCTTGTAGACACAATTTTTTCAAGTCATAACCTAAAATTTCATTAGCAATAGAATATAATTCCTTTACTCTAGGAAAACGTAAGTATTCCTTTATGCTGCCGACTTTAAGAACACCCTGACCGGGGAACAAAATAATTGCATTATCACTTGGAAGAACTTTCGGAGTCTCAGGCTCCTTTAGTTGATTTACTGGTGCTGTGTCAGGATAAGGATTCTTGGCCCAGTTTGGATCTCGTGCGTCACTAAAAGTCGTAGCTTCCTCGAGAAGCTTTGCTACATCTTCTGCCCTCGCATCCTCGGGAAATTCATTCTGTGGAGTTTTGTCTGAATAGAGACGAGACAAACTACACGAGGGCGACCGGTGTGAGAAAGAGAGGTTAGAAATCCTACTCAAAAGGCTTCTATGGAACATGATTGGTAATTATCAGAAACACATCACTTTTTTATTAGAAAGCACAAGAGATTACAAATGTCTTATAATGTCAATCTTCTGTGTTTTACTTTCCACTACGTATAAGCACGTGTTTTTACAAAAACGGGAGGAAAACACAGAAAAACATTACACATTGTACCGGCTAGAAAGTAGAACTTTTGTCATTTTTCCGGTCGATAAAAATGTTTGTATTCATAATTACCGACTGTTTTTTGAGGTAAATTTGAAAGAAAATTTCCACGATTTCCAGGAAATTTCATTGTAAAAGATTGAAAAGATTGTAACTGGATCACTTTTGAAGTTGTATTTTTATAACAAAAACTTAAATACTAAAACTACTTCAAATACGTAAACTTAAATACTGTATTCACGAAACTATATTGTAAAAATGGTATGCCAAAATGACTTGCGAATTCAGAATAAACAAGAAACATAACCTTAAAAATAAAATTCATGCATTCAATATCAACGTAATATTAGTATACAAAGTACAAAAAATTTAATTTTTAGCCAATATTTAATAAATGTCATCGTAAGTTTCAAAATCCAAATGATTTCCTTTTCAAGGAGTCAAAATAAATATAAAAAACTTCATTGTACAACTGAGTATAAGATAGTCATAATCGAAAATGGAATTGTGAATGAAATTTGGTGTGCATAAATAAATAAAACACGATTTAGAGAAATAAATTTCATTTTTAATTCAGAAATATAGGTGGCACAAAAGCACCAGCTACGGACATTAGAATAAAATAATCTGTATTGCAGAAATATAGTGCACAAGGAATCTCTAATAAAAGGAATGATATTCATTTTTACAATTAACACTTTCGCACAATATACTGGTAAAAAATGGACACAATCAGCAGTCGAATATCAATGCGAATCAGCGAATTTTTAAATTGTCGTTCCACCAACTTGACAACACGAAAAAACGTTTTTTAAACAATAAATAAAACTGCTTTTCTTGAAGTGAAACTGCTTTTCTTTCTTAAAGTGAAACTATTTTTCTTTCTCAAACTGAAACTGTTTTTCTTTCTCAAACTGAAACTGTTTTTCTTTCTCAAACTGAAACTGTTTTTCTTTCTCAAACCGAAACTGTTTTTCTTTTTCAAACCAAAACTGTTTTTCTTCCTTGAAGTGAAATAGTTTTTCTTCCACAAAGTGAAACTATCTTTCCTAAACAAAAAAAATTTTCCTTTCTCAAAGTAAAACTCTTTCACTTCCCGAAACTATTTTTCTTTATCGAAATGAAACTGATTTTTTAAAAGTTAAGCTTCTTTTAAATCCAGAGGATCCTAACTCTTTTCTATGTGACTTTAATTCGTCGTGTTTTATTATTTCGTTTATGAAACTTAGCCCTGGTGCGGGTGCAAAATGCTTGTTAGTATGTAGGACAAATCGACGGGAATATTTTTTTGTTCGTTTTGAAGGAATTGAACAAATTTTCCTTCATGGTCGTAGTTTTGCACTCGAAATTAAAACTCAGTCAACTGGGAGTTAGGTACGTAACTGCTGGTCAGAATTTTAAATCTTTGATCGCTTGAGGTAAATCCGGTAACTTCATGTCCTTAATTTGCTGGTGGATGTTCATATTCTTCATGGCCGATACCGCTCTTGCTGGAGCTGCAGTTATTCCCGCCTGAAAAGTATAAATTATGATAATATATTTAAAACAATTATTCGTCAATTATACCAATAATCCCCAACTTTATTCTCGGATATTAATTCTTGTCTATAAATGATAACAACGATACGAAAGAATATCGAAAAAACTTCAAACTTTTCCTTCAATTAGAAATTGAAATCTTAAGTTTTTTTTCTCCTTTTTAGTTAAAAAAAACTTTTCAAATTTCTGTATTTTCTCTTTATTTTGTTACAATTTTTACCGTGGTGTATAAAAATTTGATTGAATTTAGAAAATTACAAATCGAATTTAATAAAGATTCAATAAAAATAACAATTCAATTGAATAAAATCCAATTTAATAAGTACTAAAGTACTTTAATCTAAAGTAAACCTGTGGTACCGTTTTTATTATTTATACACGTCAATTAATTTGACATTTTAGCATTTAGAAACTAATTTTCGTTTTCTAGACTTACTGAAAGAAAACTGTTGAAAAAAACATGCACTAAATGAAAATGCAAAAAAAGCATACAATTAAATATATGTAAAAAATAAAAAAATTTAAAACGTGCACACTATCTACCACTAATTTGTTAAGGAGGAGGTCCTACGAGGATAACTGGACGATTTGAGTAATCTCGACGTGTAATATAAGTCCCCTAAAATTTATGTAAATCAATGAAACCAGTGTTCTAAAGTGGCAGAATGTTCAAAGACATGCACCAGATTTAGAAAGAATTTTTCATAGATTGTAAATTGCACAAAACATTTAAAGCAGAGATAAAATATTTTAAAAAATACGTATAATAAAATTCATACATAGTACATAAAAATATTCGAAAGAATCATAAAAAAAACGAATCATAAAAAATACGAATCATAAAAAAACGAATCATAAAAAAAACGAATCATAAAAAATACGAATCGAAAAATACGAATCATAAAAAAATAAAAAAAGATGAAAATAATGCATAAAAAAGTACATAGAATAATTCACAAAGTCGTTACCTCTTGTTTTTCTAACTTAGTTTGCTCGTCTATCCTCGTGAGGATTTCTGTCATGTTTGTTTCCAGTACCATGCCCCCCATAACTAATTCATTGAGTATATAATGCACTTTATCTACATGAAAAATAAGATCTAGTTCGCAGACATTTTCGAAACATTTGTCCAATGTTTCAACGAAAACTTGAATCAAGTCCAAAATTCCAAGCTCAGATTCGCAGCTGTCGACACAGAAGACGAAATATAATGTTGCATAGTGTCGATAAATTAATTTGTAATCTGATCCTCCGATAAGACTGCCACCTTCTAAAAAATTGCACACGTTGTCATCCCTTTTCGAAACTAATTGGAATGTCTCTTTTATTATTTGTTGTTGCATATCCTCGTTCTAAAATTGAAATACACTCTTAATTAACACTTTCATCCTTTCCTGGTATACTTGTACTTTTTCAAAGAGGTACAAACAATATCAATAAAACTCAAATTATCATTAAATTTTAAAAAAAAAGTAGAAAAACTTTGGCTCGCGAATAACTTACTTTTACAGTGAGGTTATGTTTCTTAAAAAAATAAATTTCTTACACAAACATAACATACAGGAAATAAAAAAATAAACAAGCGTTGGTTTTTTTTTAAATGCAAAAATCTCAAATATTACAATTTTAGAGGCTCAAATTTTTAGAGAAATAGAAAAAATACATAATCAATTAGAGAAAAAAGGTAATATAAAAATACTTACAAAGTATTGATAAAATTTTGAAAGACGAGGCTTTCCATGATTATTAAAAACCAAAATAGCTTTTATCATTGTAAAAATTAATAATAATCTTCTATTTCTTCAAGTGGGACGAAGGGATTCAAAACTAAGCATATTGCTGACGTGTATTTCACTAGATAAATTTTCGCGTTAGGCTCTAAATTTCACAGAATTATGAAATAAACAATGGATACTTCTAGAAATGAACAACTGGTAATTTGTCATCAATATTTACAAGAATAATGACATTAAATAAAAACTGACAGATCGTCTCTAAATTGGATTATTATCATTTTAGAGAATAGAGTCGCATTTGGCATTATCGACAATTCAACATTTTGATTGGCGCCAAAGTTGTAATTCAAATTTGATTTATTAAACATTATTTATTTATTTATTTATTAATTTACAAGTTTAATATGATTTATTTTCAATAATTTTTCATTCAATAAACAATGTTTTAATATAATCATAAAAATAAAGTCTAAAATAAAATAAATAATCATAACAATAAAATAAATACACTGAATTTGACTAAAATAGTTTTAAAATATTCAGTTAGTTAAAAATATTAGAATATTATTATATTTAATACATTATATTTATTATATTTAAAATATTAGTTTTATTCGAATCAATGTTTAAATTTAAATTGCAATTTTTAATTCAATATTAATATAAATATAAATCAATATAAACTAATTTTAAAATAAATTTGAAACTAAATTAATTGATAGAAATTGATAATGAAACAATTCTTAATTAAATTTCTTTTATTAATTGAAATACATGTTCAAAGTACTTAAAACTATTGACAGAGTGTTAAAATTACGAAAAGGAAAAGCAATTGCTTTTGATATTCTTCTTTTGTAAATTTAATTTAATTATTTTATTTGTTTACAATAATTTTATTATAGATTGTATCGCCTAAACGATTACAAAGCCAGGGTTCATTCAGAAGCAATTTAAAGTACTTTGCGATTAAAAAAAGCTCATTTTCTCCTAAAAACTCATTTTACGTCTGTTCGCAAAGAACAAACAAAAGAAAGTTTATAAACTCTCGTATATATGATTTTTAAAATCACATTTAGTCTTGTATGATTTTCATTTTCTTATCTCTTTCTTGATATTTCCATCTTCAATTTTCTATGATAATTTCACTATTCACGCATACTCTAAAAATAAATGCTCATCTCTTTACACACACATTGACATTTAAAAAGATAGTTTATATAAAATCTTAAAATATATATTCTATAATTAAACAATCAATCAGAATATATATAATAATAATAATAACAATAATAAAAATAATAAAAAATAAAAAAATAAAATGAAAAAGCAAAAATAAAAATAGGATCCTAATTTTATTTCGTTTGTAATAAAAGTTTGTTCTGCACGTAGATTTAAAATAAAAAAAATAATTTATTTAAGAAATCCATTTAAACATTTGATTTATTTAAATTATATTTTTTTAAATTATTTTTTTAAATAATAATTTCAAACTGATAATTTGTTCAAAAAATAATTTTATATTCGTGCGCGAAATGTAATTTTTTTACAGTTTGTACGAAATAAAATTTGGTGGATGTCCTTTTCTTTAAATAGAAGAAATTCTTTTTTCAAAAGTCGCGTAGAAACATTTATTCCAAAGAAACTCAATTTTTAAAAATCGATAACAATACATACTTCCTACGCACTTTTCAATTAAGTTTTTTAAAGTTAAGTTAAGTTTTGTAATTTTACACTTTTTAATTAAGTACAAATTAAAGTTTCTCTTGGAGAAAATAGTCAATTCCGACATTTTCTTGATTTTAAAATGACGATAAAAAAGTTAGCATGTTCATTAAAATATAATATTTAAAAAAAGAGCTTTTTGAAACTCCTTTATAATTAAAAACGCTACTTCGTTGACAGAAGACAATATTTTTAAAATTAAAGAATAGGACGCAATTGATTGATTTTGACGTCTTGAGGCTCAAAATCGCTTTTTAAATTTTGACAAATCTTTCGAATGACATGTTTGATAATCGAGAATATACATTTATGCATTTTAAATATGCGTATTTCTTCTTATAAACTACATTTTAACAATATCTGTTTCACTTTTAATTGCACAACCACTTTTCCGACTGTAAGTCATTTTTTAAGTAAATGATCCTGACAGTTCTGACTTTTGACACCGCCTTCGCTTTGACATGACATTCGCAATTGAATATCAAATTTTATTCACACATGTACAAATCATTCACTCATTATTCACTGGAATGTTACAAATGATAATTGCTCAAAGTCCTTCAAAGTTTTATAAAAATATGTTAAAATTCTACATTAGCTTATTATTATATTTATAAAAAATTCGTGCTTCAATCAATTACAGTTTTTAAATTCATAACGCCTGTGTTACCGATTTGAAAGGCCAATCATTGTACGATACTACAGCGAAAAATTATTAAAAAAAGAAAATTATTTCATATTTATACGTCTAAAAACGTAAACTTTAGAAAAAGATCATATTTACTTTTTTTTTATAAAAAAAAGATATTTATTTAAAAAAAAGATATTTATTTAAAAAAAAGATATTTATTTAAAAAAAGATATTTATTTAAAAAAGATATATAAAAAAAATGATATTTATTTAAAAAATACACTCTCATTATTCATGAGAATGTAAAAGATATTTAATTTAAAAAAATACATTTATTTCTTATTGCAAAGAAAAGTAATAATCTACAATCTCGAATTGTAAAAGTAAAAAAAAAACATTACTTATTTTTTACTCGAGCGTGTCTAAGTTAACTAATTGTAAAAATATCACAGCACTACTGATGCAATAATTTTTATCGATTTCAATGAAAGCATCCAATCCACACTTTACGTAATCGATAAAAGAAAAGCAGCACTTGGATCTGATTGACAATCCTTACTCTAGTACAATCTAAATGGAAAAATACATTCTCTATTAACGCACGGTCTTGGAAAAAAGACGAAGACCTATTCACAACCGCGGACCAAACATAGTATTGACTTTGATTAGGTCGCGTAGGTAACAATCTTATCGTTTAATTTTAAGTCAAAATATTATTTAAAGATCCTCCAACTATTATGAATTTAATTCAGTAAAATAATAAGAGAATCCATAAACAATTCAGCAGTCGACGATAATTTTCAAATAGAGATGTACGAAAAATTCCTCTTCGAATTCAAAAATAATTGAATATGAGAAACGAATGAAAAGCGAATCACAACCAAATGAAAATTGAATGAAAAATGAATTACAAACGAATGAAAAATTAATAAAAAACGAATTGCAAATGAATGGAAAATGAATTACAAACGAATGAAAAATTAATAAAAAACGAATTGCAAATAAATGAAAAATGAATTACAAACGAATGAAAAATTAATAAGAAACGAATTGCAAATGGATGAAAAATTAATGACAAACGAATGAAGAATGAATTACAAGCGAGTGAAAAATGAATGACAAGCGAGTGAAAAATAAATGAAAAACGAATGCAAAATAAATTAAAAACGAATGAAAAATAAATGAAAAGCGGAACTCTTGGAATGTGAATTCTACAGTGACTACAGAGCTAATTAAATACAAACAAAATTCCAGTTTCCGGATACTTTGAAAAAAAAAATGTAAATTCGTACACCTCTATTTTGAAACAAGTCTTGTAAGACTCCCATATGATCATTGTTTTAATACTTATTTAATATTTATTTAAACATATCACTTGCTGGTTTCGTTGCGCGTTATATTTACTAAAACGAAGGCTATAAATTGTTTCTAGGCAACAAGGATCATTCAAGGATACTTCTTGATGAGGAACAAAATTACACTCCTTAATGAACATTATTTGGTTTTCTCTTTAGGAAGTAATTGATTACTTTAGCTTTGCCTCTGACTGCAGTGATTTTTTTCTCTTGAGAGCTGTTACTACTGATATTACAAGTGATATTTAATTCATTAACCTTATTCCACGTGACGTACATGTTCTCTGGATTTATTTTGTGAGCCGTAATGACACGTTTTAGCTCGCACGCGTCTCCTTTTCTAGATATATAACTAAAACCAGGGTGATTCACTGGCTTTAATTTTGCTCGTTTTGCACACACTCCTGTTATATAAACGTCCTCAAGGTGAAGAATTGGGGTTCTGAGAGCTTCCTTAAAAAGCTTGGATGCCACGTCAAGACTCATTGTGTACGCAGTGCCGGATAAATAATTCGGATAGGTTTTTTCTGAATACATATACTTTGGAGTGTACCTGTTACAAAAATCATACATTTTGTTAATTATCATTTTTTTTATTTATCTTTTTTGTTGTTTATCTTTTTTGTTGTTTATCTTTTTTGTTGTTTATCTTTTTTGTTGTTTATCTTGTTTGTTGTTTATCTCGTTTGTTTTTTATTTTTATTGTTATTTATCACTTTTGCTTTTTATCTTTATTCTCAATTCGCTCAATTCTCTACACGGAAAGACGTTTTTTAATAAGTTTCAACAAGTAGAGTTTAAAATTTAGTAAAATTATATTTTTCGATAAATAAAAAATTGAATAAAAAAGAACAATTTTGTCATCATTAAAAATTACTTACTTTGGTCAATACAATAATCATCTTTAAAATAAAAAATTGAATTTTTCAATAATTTGTAAAATTACTTCTGGAGAAATGAAAGTTTTTTAATGTTCTTAGGCTTATTGCCAAAATAATTTTTCATAGAATTTAAATTATTAATCATTAACGTATTGATCATTAATGTTTAATTATTTTCTTGAAAAACGCAATCCTCAAAAGTTGTATTAAAAAACTTCGTAAATTACGAAAACAGTTTTTAGTACAAAAATAATTAACAATAAAATATAAGCAACATTTTTTCTTACAATTTTCTCTAAATTATACTAAACAATTATAAATTTTGTATATTTTACAAATTTAATTTGTACAAACAAAAACAAGTTTTATATATTTTACAAATTTAATTTGTATAAACAAAAACAATTTTTCCAACTTTTTTGCAACAACTTCTGAGGCATGTATTTTCCAAGAAAAAATTTAGACTAATGGATATAATTCAAATTCAATAGAAAATTTCCATGAAAATAAGCCTAGGATAGATAAAAAAAAATTAATTACTAAAGAAATTAATTAAAGAATTAATTACTAAAGAAATAATTTTTAGTTTTATAAAATAATACAAAATCCACTTTTTTAAACATATGTGACTCAGTGTTATTAAAAAAATGAAACGATTAGCTTGTTTTTTTTACTCAAAATTCTTTTACTTATGGAATGAATGAAAAAGAAAAAAATTCTGCAATTTTTATGTTTGAACAAACTTCTCATTCATAAAAAAATTGGATTTTTTTAAACTTTTTACCGACAGTGTTAAAAATACTTATAAATATATATATACAAATTGCTAATAAAACCAAAATTTTTAATAAAGCAAAAACATTTTTTCTGTAAAAAAAAGTATATTATTAATTATGGTAAAACTTAATAAACGTCATAATGTAAAGAAATTAATTAAAAAAATAAATTTCCATGAAAAATAATGAAATTCTATGAGAATTCCAGATTTTCCAAAGTTGTAGAAACCTTGAGAATAAGTTTTTAAAAATTAATACAGAAATGTTTAATTAATGATAAATAATTAACAAACATTAAATAAAAAAAACTTTTGCTATTGATCCTACAAAAAAATCTCAATTTTGTTTTCTTTTTTGATTGGGTATTTCTAAAAATTCTATAATATTCTGTCGTATAATTATGTTTATTTAAATTTTTTTTTAATTTTGAAATAAAAACTCAGTTAAATAAAAGTTTTATTAAATGAAAATTCATTTAAATCTCTGAATTCAATTGCAAAAACCAATTTAATTTACTCTTACTTCAATTCATTATTTCAATAATTGCTCTTTCATTTTATTTTCAATTAGCAGAATATTCACTTAACAGAATTTTGATTTAATTTAATTGAATCTCAATTCAATGAATTTTGATTTAATTTAATTGAATTTCAATTCGATTAATTTTGATGTAATTTAATTGAATCTCAATTCAATTAATTTTGATTTAATTTAATTCAATTTCAATTCGATTAATTTTGATTTAATTTAATTGAATCTCAATTCAATTAAATCAAAAATCTGTTAAGTGAATATTCTGCCAGTTGAAAATAAAATAAAAAAACAATTACAATGTTAATTGACAATTCAATTTTAAACTGAAATTTTTCAAAATATAAATTCTGTTGAATAGAAATTATATTAAAGAAAAATTATTTGAAGTAAAGAATATGTTGTATGAAAATTCGACTAAATAAATAAATTATTGAATTTTGAAATTTGAATTTTGAAATTCTTAATTTTCGATACAAGGACGGCCACCTGGTAAATTTTGGCGGATGGCACGACTTGTATCTTAATGGACTTATTCTTCTCTTAATATGCTCATTTAGCTGTAATCTTTGTCATTACTTCACTATTTAAAAATTGAAAATTAATACAAAATAATGCTCTAAAAAATATACATATTTTTTGTAGAATCATTAACAAAAAAGTTAAGTAAATAAAAGGTTGCACTAATTATAGACGAAAATAAAAAAATAATCCGCCTTTTCAAAATTCAATTACGTAGAAAATCCACAGGTACTTTTAAATTTAAGAAAACAAATTCTGGGAAATTATTTTTCAATGAGATAATAAAGCCTAAAATAAAGTTACCATTTGTTTTTTGGGTCTGATATCGGTTTAGCTCCAATAATCAAACATCCAATAAGAGTGCCCATATATTGAGATCTGGCGTTTAACGACTCCAAAAGTTTTGGAATATTAATGAACATATCGTCATCTGTTTTCATAAGATATTTCGATGTTTCGCAATTGGTTGTAACCCATTTCAACATCTCAACAGACTTTAAAGTTAAATTATTATACGTATCAAGAAATCTTTCTTGAATAATGTCATTGAACTTTTCACTCTCTTCTGCTACTAAATTCTGCAATCAAAAAAGTGTAATTAATATCAATATGTAATTAATTTCAAAATAGAATTAATAAATAAATATATAAATATATAAATAAATAAAATATACGATTTTATATACATAAATGTACGATTATTTTGTTATATTTTTACGCTTTACTCTTTTATATTTAAAAAAAAAACTCTTAGAATTCTTTTACCAAATTCTGTTTAGGATGTGCAGATTTTTTATCTCTTTTATGTTAAATTGACAAAATTTGTTTTATAGCAATTCAATTGACAGCTTAATAATTACTGTTAATAATTACTTATGTTAATAATAACTGATATAGTTAATAATTATTTTAATTAATCATTAGAGTTTAAAAGTTCTGATTAAAAGTAAGAATGTGAAACATACATTTAATGTCTCGTTGTCACTTTGTCCTAGTATAAATACCACTTTAATTGTAAAATTGTAATTTGTTTCTAGATTACTTTTATTAGCCCAAGTATTTCTAATAGCTAATCTTGCTTTTTCATTGGGAACAGCTGAACAAACGACTATTAGTAAAAATGGAGCATTAGTGCAGAGATCCGACGGACTTAAAATTGCGGTTTTGTTTTCTGGATAAATATATTTTCCAACATCGCGTGATGTGTTGTATCCCCATCCTTGAAGTTGAGCTGAAAATAATTAAAATGATAAATAATCAAGTTTATACAACTTTTAATTAGCTAATTGTCCCTTATTAATTACATTTTCACTTTTAGTACTGTTTTCAGAATTTAAAAGCACACACCAGCAGTGAGAACTATTAATTAGAACTAATAATTAGAACTAATAATTAGAACTATTAATTAGAACTATTAATTAGAACTAATAATTAGAACTAATAATTAGAACTATTAATTAGAACTATTAATTATCTAGAAAATTAATACTCTGCAATTTTTAATTATTTCTACTTTGTAGTTTTGTTTCATATACAGTTTTGCACTTTAAAAGGTCTAATTCATAAATCTAAATTTTAAAGAACTAAATTTTCAATTTGATTTTTAATTTCTTTGAATTCTTAATTCTATGATATAAATTTTTAAAATGTTTTATTTTTTAATCCAAAAAAAAAAATGAAAAGATGAAAAAATGAAAAAAATGTCTACATTAAAACACGAATCGACTTTCAAAGAATAAAATCAGAAATCGATATTTTGATCCATAAAATCCAACAAACAGTAATTGACGTTATGTGAAATTTAATGATTAATTTTTCTTTTGATAAACTTGGAATTTTTTTTTGTTTTGTTTTCATATTATCAAATATGATTGAAAAATTAAAGAAAGAATATTTTTTCATTTTTAAATATTTTCAACGATAAACTAAATGTGAAATGTAAAATGTAAAAAGAATGTTTACAAAAATATTTTTTGAGAAATGTGAAGCGGTGAAATTATCTGGAGGTGACATAAGAATTTAATACATATAACTTTAAGGTTTATTGTTTAATAAAATGGAAACAAAGAATCGATGATTAATATCTGGAGACACTCGATTTTAACGAAATAACATTATTGATTAAACAAATTTTTTTTCGCAGTTTGATCAATTTTTATTCCAAAACAAAAATTCTAAAAGAAAGTAATTTAATATACTAAATTTACGACATACTATTTTTTGTCTCCAAAGAAAAAAATATAAATAAATATTTTTCTGAATTTCGAAGGTAGTTGAGAAACAAATTCTAAAAGTAAAAAAATAGGGAAACTTCCTGCAATAAGTTACTTGTTACAATTTTCCTTCTAGAAAAAACTACACAACTGATAAGATAACTACGAATTGTGATTGATTTGAAAAAAGGCTTAATTCAAAGAAATACGCCAAGTAGAATAAAAAATGATTATTTGATTAATGTTTACCTATAGAGGCTGCAAAGTGTGTACCACCTAGAAGCCATGGGGTCGGAGTTTCACCTAAGAGAGGATTTTGGACCGAATGATATGCTGGAACGTATAAAAGACCTAGTGCAGCCAAGATAATAAATCCGAAGATTAGTCGCCTTAAAAAAGAACCTTTTGCTTTACTGCTGCCAGAATTAATACTACTGGCTGGAGGAAGTTGGATGGGAAGCAGTTGCACCCGATCCATCTATTAAAAACAAATTACAAACATTATTAAATAAACAAAAAAAAAAAAATAAACAATAAATCAAAGGTTCAAAAAACACACACTTTTCTATAAACAGTTTAAATGCACTCAATTTGTATATTCGTGAATTATATTCGTTAATATTAAAAAGAAACTTGAAATACTAACTGTCAACGAAATGAACGGTATTGAATTAAATAAGAAACTAAACGAGATTAACAAAAATTATCAAAATAAGTGTGTTACTGATATAAGACACTCAAGAAACTCTTTTCCCACTCACGGATTTTATAAAATTATGATGGTCTAGTGCGCAACGTTTATAGTAAAAACGATTTAAAAAATTGTTTCGCACCTTTTCTTAATTTATGTAATTTAAACAAAATAGTATTATTGTATAAACTATATTATTGTATAATTATTATTGATAGATATTGTATATTCAAATCCAACAAATTGAGAATGAAAAAGCAACATTTATCGTTTTTGCTATAAACGTGCAGTCCATCATTTAAAATTTACGTTAAAGGTGTTTTTAGACCAATGAAGATAATAATTACGTTTTAGAAAAGTACCTTTCGTGCGTAGGACATAAATGGAAATGTAAACTTCGATTCTCCATTTATTGCATTTAGGCAACAAACAGTGGAGAATGTCGATACTCGAAAAGTACACAAGATAAGTACGTCAGCACGTACTCTTTTCTTACACTTTATTATTGCTTTTATATACTTCTCTGCAATAAATCAAATCACACTGAAACTGCTTTATAAACGAAATTCCGCCACAGTTCATTTCTCGACATTTCCACCGCCGCCATTATTGCAAATTGTGTTCAATTGTGTTCTTTTTGTAGAAAAATCAAGTTTGTCATTCTTGCAAAAGAGAGTATTTACTTTACGAAGAGTGAATGCAAGCTGTTGGCATTTAAATAAGAATTATTTTACAAATCCAAAAATCTTTGAATGATTAATTTTTTGTATTTTTTTTATAATTACATTTGACATTTCAATTTGAATTTTACCCGCACTTGCGCGCCATCTTACGTGAAATATTCAAAGGTTGGTGACATTGCGTTGTTGAATAATGGCTGCGTCGTGAATTTCTGTTTGCAACGCATTATAAAAATAAACAAATAATTATAGTGTGTCCTTGCTGAATCTTATCATATTTTTCATTATTTTAGTGGCGTGATGAATTGACACCTTAATCCGGTCTAAAATGTAAGTATAATCCATTGTTAAAAAAAGTTGACACACCATCAGAAATGTTGAAAATTACGTATTCTTGTGAAAGGTCATGAATACGCTCAATGTCGAAATGTTTTGAATTTTTAATAAATTTCTGATTCAAACATTGACAAACATTCTTTTTTACAAATATGACCTTTTTCCCCAATTTTCTAGCCTCAAGTTGCGTGCAAACAAATGTAAATACAGTTCTGAGGATCGCGTGTCAAGTTGATTTGTCTTTTAACATTAAATAAGAGTTTATCTTTAGATTACAGTTTGCAATATAAGCTTGAATCTATTTTAGTTTGCTATTTAATTGGTAATATCTATAAGAAAGTTGGTACATTTGCTTGTTGTCTTTGCAGCTCGCCACACTGAAGGATTTTGTCAACTTTGAAGAAATAAACATGAGCTCTCATCATCATTTGAAAACATCAACCGGAGAAGTCGAGCACATTAACCATCTTTCCGAGGATATTGGGGCTCTTTACATGTCTGACGACTATTCTGACGTGACGCTTGTCGTAGCCGGACAACGTTTTAACGCTCACAAAGTTATTTTGGCAGCTCGAAGTCAATACTTTCGAGCTTTATTATTCGGTGGTTTGAGAGAATCTTCCCAACAAGAAATTGAACTCAAAGGAACCACTTTGCCGGCTTTTAAGGGTCTCTTGAAGTACATTTACACTGGACACATGTCGTTGGCCAATCAACGAGAAGACGTAGGGTTTTTTAATTTAAATAAATAAAAAAGTTTTCATTTTATTATTATTATTATTCAATAAAGTCTATTTATTCAAGAGCTTCAAGCCAACAAAACAAAGCAATAAAAAAACACTTATTATTACTATTATTATTATTGTTATTATTATTATTGTTATTATTATTATTATTATTGTTATTATTTGTTATTATTTGTTATTATTGTTATTATTGTTATTATTATTATTATTATTATTATTATCATCATCATCATCATCATCATCATTAATATTATTGTATTAAATTTTTTAGGTGATTCTTGACATATTGGGATTGGCACATCAGTACGGATTTTTAGAGCTGGAAGTTGCTATTTCTGATTATCTCAAGGAAATTCTGAATATAAGAAATGTTTGCTTGATATTTGATGCAGCACGTCTTTACCAATTGGAATTCCTAACAAAGGTTTCGAACAATATCTTTTTCATTGAATAAATATTTTTTAATTTATAGTTTTTTAATTAATCATTTTTTAATTTATAATTTTTCAATTTATAATTTTTTAATGTATAGTTTTTTAATTCATAATTAATAATTTTTTAATTGATAATTTTTTAATTGATAATTTTGTAACTTATAATTTTGTAATTTATAATTTTGTAATTTATAATTTTGTAGTGTATAATTTTTTAATTGATAATATTTTAATTTATAATTTTTTAATTTATTTTTATTTTTTAATTTTTCATTCATGGCAAATTTTCTTAAGTTCTAATCTAATTTACTTTTTAAAGGTGTGTCACGAGTATTTGGACAAACATGCACTCGAAATCATTCAACATGAAAGCTTTTTACAATTGAGCTTACCAGCTATTGTAGAACTCATTTCCCGCGATTCCTTTTATGCTCCGGAAGTCGACGTATTTCTCGCTGTTTACGCTTGGGTGAGAGCTAATCCTGGTATAGAAGTGAAAGAAATTCTCAGTGAGTAATTAACATGATTAATTAAAATTCACAATAGTAAAATTACTGTTAAAATATTATTAACATTCATTTCATTAAATCACTATTCTTGTAATACGTTTCAATCTTCTAATTTAATTCTTTTCATTTAATTTTCTATTCAATTTCAATTCTTGTAATGGGTTTTAAATTTGTTCCAAAATATAAAGAATTTTTTGTATTTTTGTATTTTTTTTTATTAGATCCTTTTCTTAGTCATTTCTATTACTTATTTTATTCTTGGATTGGATTAGTTCCTTCTTTTAGTTCTTTTATTAGTTTTGTTATTCGTTCTTTTGTTAGTTTTTTTATTCCTGTATTAATTTTGTTATTTCTTTTGTTAGTTCTTTTATTAGTTCTTTTGTTACTTCTTTTGTTAGTTCTTTTGTTAGTCCTTTTGTTAGTTCTTTTGTTAGTCCTTTTGTTAGTTCTTTTATTAGTCCTTTTGTTATTTCTTTTGTTAGTTCTTTTGTTAGTTCTTTTATTAGTCCTTTTGTTAGTCCTTTTCTTAGTCTTTTTGTTATTTCTTTTATTATTTATTTTTGCTACTTTTAGTTCTTTTGTTCGTTCTTTTATTAGTCCTTTTCTTAGTCCTTTTCTTAGACTTTTTGTTATTTCTTTTATTATTTATTTTTGCTGCTTTTCGGCCTGTTTCAGCTATATATTTTTGTACAGAAAATAAACTTGTTTTCTTTTTTCAGGCCAAGTGAGACTTTCCTTGATAGCGATAACGGATTTATTAAATGTGGTGAGGCCAACAGGTTTGGTTTCGCCTGAAACAATCTTAGACGCAATTGCTGAGAGCACACAAACTAAAGACACAGAGCTAAATTATCGAGGATGTTTAATGTTAGACGAAAATGTAGCTCTAGCAAAACACGGAGCGCAAGTCTTGCAAGGAGAAATGAGATCTTTTCTGCTGGATGGTGATACTGAAAGTTACGACATGGAACGAGGGTTAGTCAAATTCATATATTTTCATTTACTTCTTATGCAGCGTCATAATATGAAGTTAAACTATTGCTGGAAATCGGGAAAATTAAATTATAATTAATTGCTTGTGCGTTGTTATGAAAAATGAAATTTATTTCTTTAATTAACAATTAGTGACTTTTTTACAGATATACGAGGCATACTATAACAGATTTACAAGATCACGGAATTCTCATAAAATTGGGTACCCAGTGTATAATTAATAACATAAAAATGTTACTGTGGGACAAGGATGTGCGTTCTTATTCTTACTACATTGAGGTAAGTTAATTTTAGTTATTATTGCAGAAAGAGATGCTTGTCAAGCCAAATTTTGTTTGGTTTTTTATAACCAAGACTGAAATAATTCGAATTTTTAATGTATGATTATTTGTAGTATAAAATGAATTGAATTTCGAAAAAAGTTGACATGGTTTATTAATAATTGTTACTGTTTCAGATTTCTATGGATCAAAAAACTTGGGTTAGAGTGATTGACCATACACAATATTATTGTAGAAGTTGGCAGTATTTATACTTTGAACCACGGGTTGCGCTTTATATTCGAATCGTTGGAACAAATAATACAGTTAATAAGGTTTTTCATGTTGTTAGTTTTCAAGCGTTTTATACCAATCACGTGGAGAAGCTTTGTAAAGGCTTTGTTGTTCCAACATTGAATGTTGCAACTAAAGAACGAAGTGCTTTTGTTACTGAAGGTGTCAGCAGGTAAATATACGCATACGTAAAATAAATTAATAAGAAATGAATAAATAAAAAAACTGCACATTAAAAGCCAAAATTAATGGCTTTTAATGCGCAGAGTTTTTTTACGTTTTGAATTTACTTGATTCTTTAAATTCATTTATTTGATCAAAATATATAAACAAAAGTATGCAAATAACAATATTTATATTATTTAAAAAGATTAAAAAGATTTAAAAAGATTTAAAAAGATATCTAAAAAGTATTGCAAAAAGAAAAGAAATTCTATTCTATAAATGAAAGTAAAGTGTAGGCTAGACAAAATATTTTGTATTGCCAAAAGTAAATTCTATTCTGTTCTATTCTATTTTATTCTATTCTGTTCTATTTTATTCTATTCTGTTTTATTATATTCTATTCTATTCTATTTTATTCTATTATATTATATTCTATTCTATTTTGTTCTATTCTATTTTATTCTGTTCTATTCTACTTTATTCTATAAAAGTAAGTTCTTATTAAATTGTTTATAATTTAAATTTAAAGGTCTCGTAACGCTTTGCTGGACGGTGACATGTTGAATTATGACTGGGATAGTGGATATACGTGTCATCAATTAAATTCTGGTCTTATTCAAATTCAACTTGGACAGCCTTATATGCTTGATTCCATGCGGTAAAACAACTTAAAATTCTACTGAAATTCTTGCTCAATTATTTCACTTTTGTAATTACAGCAAACCTCAAACATCCACATTTTTGTATATATTTTTTCCCCTAAATTTATTTTTTTTTATTCTTCTGACTAATAAGCAGGTATTGAGTTCTTACTTACAATTCTGATTAAATGCTAATTTTTTCTTATTAAAGTAATAGAAAAGCTATTTACAGAATTTCAGATTTTTAGTAATGTTCATAATCCATTTTTTGAATTCGATAAATTATTTTCTTTATTATTTTTTTTTATATTTAAGTTTGAATAATAAAAAAAAAATAATGATATTGATAATAATATGAATACTATTTTTCATATTTTTAAGAAAATTATTCATAAAAATTCAAATTTTTCTACTAATTATTCTGGCTTTGTACTTAAAATGTCTAAAATATTTAAAAATAATTAAAATTAGTTTAAAATATTAAAAATAATTCCAACACTTCGAAATATTTAAAAAAGAAACTTAAAATGGCTTTAAAACATTTAAAAATACTAAAAACTACTTTAAAATACTTCAGACTACTTCAAAATAGTTTAAAATATTTAAAAATACTAAAATTTGCTTTAAAATATTTCCAAATACTTAAAAATACTTTGAAATATTTCCAAATACTTCCCAATACTTAAAAATCTTTTAACATAATTAAAAGAAATATTTTAAAACGCTTAAGAATACTTAAAAATATTTAAAAACACCTAAACATACTTAGAAATATTTAAACATACTTGAAATTAATTTAAATTACATCAGATTACTTCAAAAGCTTCAAAATACTTCAAAATATTTAAAAACGTATACTAACAATTACTTCAAAATATTACAAAATACTTGAAACAACTTTAAAGTGCTTCAGATTATTTCAAAATACTTGAAAATATTTAAAAACGCATACTAACAATTACTTCAAAATATTACAAAATACTTGAAACAACTTTAAAATACTTCAGATTATTTCAAAATACTTCAAAATATTTAAAAACGCATACTAACAATTACTTCAAAATATTACAAAATACTTAAAACAAATTTCAAATACTTCAGACTACTTCAAAATACTTCAAAATGTTTAAAAGTACTTAAAGCTACTTTAAAATACTTCAGAATACTTCAGTCTACTTCAAAATACACCAAAATATTCAAAAATACTTAAAACTATTTCAATATATTTCAAAATATTTAAATATACTAAATATTACTTGAAATTACATTAAAATGCTTCAAAATTCTTTATATTACTTTAAAATATTTTAAAAGTCTTCAAAATACTTTAAAGTATTTAAAAATATGAGTAGTTTAAGTACTAAATAAGATATAAACTAATTTAAAGTATCAAAATATCACATCAAAAATCACATCAAAATATTTAAAATACTTGAAATTACTTTAAACTATTTCTAAATACTTCCCAATACTGCAAAATATTTAAAAATACTTCAAAATACTTACATTTACTTTGAAATATTTTTAAATACTTCCCAATACTGCAAAATATTTTAAAATACTTTAAAATACTTAGAATTACTTTGAAATATTTCTTAATACTTCCCAATACTGCAAAATATTTTAAAATACTTTAAAATACTTAAAAATACTTAGAATTACTTTGAACTATTAATAAATACTTGCCAATACTGCAAAATATTTTAAAATACTTCAAAATACTTAGAATTACTTTGAACTATTTCTAAATACTTGTCAATACTGCAAAACATTTTAAAATACTTCAAAATACTTCAAAATATTTGAATATACTTAAAATTACTTTAAAATACTTTGAAATACTTCAAAATCCTTTATATTACTTTAAAATACTTTAAAAGACTTCAAAATATTTAAAAATATTTAAAAATATTAGTATTTTATGTATTAAATAAATTATAATGAGATTTTAAAAGAGTTTTTTATATTCACTCACGTTATATTTGTCTTTCTAGATTACTTTTGTGGGATTGTGATGATCGATCTTATTCTTATTATGTGGAAGTATCAGGCGATTCGAAATCTTGGGAAGTTGTTTGTGATAAAACCAGAGAATCTTGCCAATCTTGGCAAATTATAAGATTCCGTCCTGCGCGACCAGTGGTCTTTATAAATATTGTCGGAACACGCAACACAGCCAATGAGGTAATTTTAACATAAATTTGTAAATCATAAAGTCTGCATAACGTTTTTAGCAAAAACCTTCAAGAACAAAAATTTTGTTTTTCATTCTTCGTGCTTAATTTACAGAATAATTAGAATTAAATGCACGAATATATTATCTCATTTCTAATACAATCATACATTTATTTTAAAATATACAAATTGGAAATAGAAATTAAAAAACAATTTTTTGTGTAAATCGTTTTTGCCATTAACGTTGCGCACTAAAACATATTTGTACTAAATAAGTTATTTAGTACTAAATAATTACTATTTATAACTAAATAAGTTTCATTGTTTCTTTTCTTTTCACTAATGTTTTATTTACAGTTGATTAAATTGTTAATAAAATATTAATGTAAAAGAAATCGTTTGAAAAAAAAGTTAAAAGAATCGCTTTTTCTTTTGTAGTTATTCTTTGAGATACAAATTTTAAGGAATGCTTATTTTTTTAAAAATAATTTTAGGTATTCCATTGCGTTCATTTCGAGTGTCCGGCTCAAACGGAAGACGAAAAGAACGTCAAGTCTCCGGTCCGTCGAGGGAAACAATTACCGACAGGAGTGGAAGTTAATCCTTCTCCGTTGCCAACAGAAACTGCAACCGAGGCCGTTAATATTGATCACGTAGATGATGAAGAGGATGAGGACGAAGATTCGACGGATGAGACTGCAATCGTTGCTATTGTTTCTTAATTTCCGCAGACATTCTAAATTCTAAGCAGCAACGTTAAGACTGTTAAGTAATAACGTTTGTATACGATATTTTCCATTTTTGCCCTGTGCGTTAAATTAAAATGTTACTTTATAATTTTGCGCACCAAGTTAAAAGACACTTAATTTATCAAATATTTGAAACAAAATAGGTATCAAAGATTAGTGCCATTGTAATAGTTTTTTTTGCATAAACGAAAATGTAATTCGTTTGTTGATATGTTGTTCGTTACTTAATATTTTTTTATTTATTTTTTCTAAATGTGTTATGTAATATACGTATTTTTAATTTATTTTTTTTTTAAATTGCAGATAAAATTGAATCATAAGAAAAGATTTTTTGTACAGCTTTTTTTTCTTCACGAGATTTTTAATTACTTTTGATGTAACATGGATTATTGGAATTGAAATTCAAGGACAAATTGGCAACTTAGCTTTGCTACTTTTTCAAAAAAAAAAAAAGGAAAGAAAAACGGATTATACGTCTGATGGGAGTATAAATCGAAAATTGGCTTTGGTTTAGAATTGAAGGAACTGAAGAATGATGAATGATGAATATTAAATAAAATATTAATTTTAAATTTCATAATTTTATACTTATTAATATGTTATTTCTAACAGTTTACAAAAAATAATTATTTATCACTGCAATATTTGAATTTATATGGAGATTATTTTGAGTTGAAATTTAAAATTACACGATGTCTAGTTTTTCTGTGATAAATTTTCTAAAACTACAATTTTCGTGTAGATCAATTTAAAAGGAAATAATGTTTTTAGTGGCGTGCTTAATTAAATTTCATAAACATCGACTTGTGGGACCGAAGAAAGTTTTTCTGACAAAAAGACTTTATGAGCTTAAGCAATAATTGTAGCTCTCGTCCATTTTTTCTTGTTCCTCAATATTATAAATCCGAGTTTCAGTTTTAAATTTGATATTATTAATTATAAGGCAAATGTAGATCTTTACTTCGTGAGCGAATTTTATGTAGAAAGTATTTATTTCGGTACAATTTTCATGAGAGAGTATTTGATATTTCATCTAGGCTTAGATAGAATGTTTATTTTTCTAGTCCTCTTCTACGTAGAATATGTTGTAGTTGTGTGGTAAATAATGTTGTTAAACTAATTAATAAACAGTCTTGATGTCTCATAGAATTTTTGTCTTTTTTTTTACCAATAATCACGAAGTCCAATAATCAACTTTTTTATTTTCATTTCAAAAATGTTAAATCATTTCGCAGTTGTTTAATTTTTAATTTAAAAAAAATATGTAAACAAATATTTCCTTTGAACCTTCATATTTTCATAATTCTTTATATAATTGAATCAATTCACATTTTATAAATTACCAGAAGAAAACTTCATTTTAGGAATTGAAAATGAGGTTATGTTTTTGTGTAAAATCACTGTAAAATTTTGCTTTTTCAATTAGGAACTTTTTTTATATTAAAAAATTCTTTGTACCTAATTTCAGTTTTTGGGCAAATAACGTAAATTGCTTGTAAAAGTAACTCTTGAAGAAGTGACTGATTTTTTCAAATGTTATTTAAAAGATTAAAATTATTTATAATTTAAATTCTCGCGCTTTAATTTGGTTGCGCATGCGCCTTGATGAAAATGGAGAAAAGCAGTGCTTGACGTGCTTGAGAAGAAAACTTGAGACATGTTGCTCGATTTTAATCATTTTAGTGTAAAAGCTGTTATTTAGAAATATTTGGAACTCTTAGCTTAATAATAAATAAAAATTGTCTGGCACAATGCCGCCTAAAAAAGCTGCGGCTCCGAGTAAAAAAACGGAACAAAAGAAAAAGGAGAAAGTCATTGAGGTAAGTAAAGTCAAAATGTTAACCAACAAATTTTATCTCCCAGGCCACATGTTCTGTTTTTTAACGCTAAAAATCACTATTTTCAATTATCTCCTCTTATCTTAACAACAGGATAAAACTTTTGGCATCAAAAACAAAAAAGGTGCCAAGCAGCAAAAATTTATACAACAAGTAGAAAAACAAGTCAAATCTGGAGGTCTCAATCCCCGAAAAGTTGAAGATCCAAATGTTAAAAAATTAGAAAAAGAAAAGAAATTAAAGGAGCAGAAAGAATTGGCTCAGCTTTTCAAACCAGTCCAATCTCAAAAGATTGATAAAGGTAACTTTCTTGTGTTATTACTAATTAAATGGATATCAATATTTTATTTTGAAAAATGATTTCAAGCGTTTGAAAAATGATTTCAAGTGTTTGAAATATATTGTTTTTTTTATTACAGAAAAAGATTGTGTTTAAGAAGATTTACATGTAATAATATAATACAAAAAACTAATGCTAATACCAAAAAAATTGTATATTTACAAACAAATAATGGACAATTTTATTGTAGGAATCGATCCAAAATCCGTAGTTTGTGCTTTTTTCAAACAAGGACAATGCACGAAAGGAGACAAATGCAAATTTTCTCACGACTTGACTATAGAAAGAAAGGCAGAAAAGCGTTCGTTGTATTGCGATATGCGAGATGAAGATAAGGAAACTGATACTATGGATACCTGGGATGAAGACAAATTAAAAGAAGTCGTGGAAAAAAAACACGGAGGAGGAAACCGCCCTACGACTGATATTGTAGGTCCTTTTTGAACTTTCCATCTCTCAGTTTTGTATTTTTCAAATTATTTAATTAATTGTGTAATCAATTATTTAACTGTATGATCTATTATTTAATGATGTAGTTAATTATTTAATTGTGTAATCAATTATCTGATTATATAACAGGATAATCAATTATTTAATCATGTAATCAATTATTTAATTATGTAATCAATTATTTAATTATGTAATCAATTATCTGACAATTATTTAATTGTATAATCAATTATCTGATCGTATAATCAATTATTTTATATGATGGATTATTTAATTATTTGGTCGTACAATGAAGTAATGTTGAGTGAATTAATAAATTACACAATTAAATGATTAAATAATTAATTACATATTCAATTATTTGATCGTATAATGAAGTAATTGTTTAGAGAATCGATAAATTGCATAATCAAATGATGAATTACATTTAATTGAAAATAACTTTGTTTTTTCCAGATTTGCAAACATTTCTTGGAAGCTGTAGAAAAGTCGAAATACGGTTGGTTCTGGGAATGTCCTGCTGGTCAAAAGTGTATTTACAGACACGCTTTACCTCCTGGATTTGTTCTTAAAAAGAATAAAAAGAAAGAAGACAAGAAGGATGAAATTTCTTTGGAAGATCTCATAGAAAGGGAAAGAGCTAATTTAGGACCGAATCAGGTTCGTTTTATTCACATTAGCAATTTTTTTTAAAGGAAATTTATGTAATGCGAAGAAAATATAGTTAATTCGAAGGAAATATATATTTAAATAATATAATTAATATAAATATTAATAAGTTTATATTCAAAGGAATATAAAATTCGAAATAAGTACAAATCGAAGGAATATAAAATTCGAAATAAGTACAAATCGAAGGAATATAAAATTCGAAATAAGTATAAATCGAAAGTAATATAATTCAAAGGTAATATTTTTCTAACCAAAATAACTTGTTTCATAGACGAGAATAACGTTAGAAAGTTTCCTGGCTTGGAAAACGAGAAAACTCAAAGAAAAGAAAGATCAGGCTATCAAGGACGAGGAAAAGAAACGAAGCGATTACAAAGCTGGTCGACAAGTCGGAATTTCTGGAAGAGAAATGTTCTATTTCAATCCAGAACTCGCTACTGGAGATGGTACATTTTTTTTTAAATTTCTAGCCATTTTATGTTTAAATTAATTCCTTAGAGAGGAAGTTTTAAAATCAATCCTTAAATTAATATAAATTAATTTATTTTTCGTTTTATTTATTTTTTCAGGTTTTATTTATTTTTATTTTATTTTTACTTTATTTTTATTTTATTTTTCTTTAATTTTTATTTTATTTTTATTTTATTTTTTCTTTATTTTTATTTTATTTTTTATTTAGTTTTATTTAGCTCTTAAAATAATTGCTGTCTTGTAAATGAAGATTCGATTAAAATTAAGATTTTGCTGATTAATGTTTTGCATTGATAGGAATGGAAGATGGAGATGAAGCGTTTGATAGTTATGCTCTTGATGACGATGAAAATGCTGACGGTTTGGAATATAAGGAATTGGACTTTGAAAGACTCGCTTTGGAAGCTAGCGAAATTGATAGTACAGGTATTACAATCGCAAAAGAAGATCGATTAAAGAGTAGCAACGGTCCAGAAACAAAAACAGAAGAATCTGGTAAGTTTATCCAAAACATTAAAGTTCTTAATAACAAAAGATAAAGATAAAAATTGATGTTTCAACTATTTTGTACAATTTAATTATTATTAATAAACAGAATTATTTCGTAGTGAAATTGTAATAAATTGTAATTAATTGTAATTATTTTGTAATTAAATTCTAATTATTTTGTAATTAATTGAAATTAAATTGTAATTATTTTGTAATTAAGTTCTAATTATTTTGTAATTAAATTGTAATTATTTTGTAATTATTTTATAATCAAATTGTAATTATTTTGTAATTAAATTGTAATTATTTGGTAATTAATTCTAATTAAATTGTAATTAATTATAAATAAATTATTGTTAGTAATTAATAACATTATTTTCGTCTTATCAAATTACTAAAAATATATTGTATTTTCCAGGAACAGTTGTGGGAGAAGGAGCTGCAGCTCTAGCGATCAACGAGAACCTCTTTACAGAAGAAGATTTAGAAGGTTTGGAGGAAGAATTAGGGGATCTGGATTTAGAGGAGTGATCCAGATGTCCCTCTTGATTCTCCTCAAATCCCGTCCCTTCTTCTCTTTCAAAAGTCTGCCGTTTCTTCAAGTACTCAGTTTTTGTTAAGGAATTGCAACAGTTCAAGCAACCGCAATTATGTAAATTACGCTCAATATATCTTTAATAACTTATTGTTAGAAAAATGGCAATGAATTAACAGAAAATAGTTTATAAATGAATTTACAATAAATCACATTGATTTTTAATTCTGATTTAAACAACGCAAAAGCGTGTCGAATTGCTTTTTGCTTCCTCAAGAGGAAGCTTTGTTTTTATTTGAATTATTGGGACAAAAACTGGTGCGATTATCAAGAATTTAGTTGGTTTTTATCATTTGTATCAAATATATTTGAAAATTACTGCAATGCACGAATATTAGATTGTTGGTTATTATTTATACAATCTTGATGCAACATTTCTGATAGACTTGAAAGATGAGGTTGAAATATTTTTATCATTCTCCCCATGTTTCTTTTTAAATAAACTTTGATAATTAGAAGATATTGTATTTTAAATTGTCAAAACTTCTACACCCTATTTATATATAAAAGTAGATAAGCTTTTATTTTTTATTAGTGAGTAATTTTATTTTAAATTATTCATCGAATTATACATTTTTTTTCAAAAACATCGAAAATCAAAATTTTGAAATAATTAACATACATATGTTGTAATTAATTACCGAAAGAACGTTAATAACAATAAAAAAAAATTTAAGACTTGTTTTTTTAAAAAATATTTTATTTTAAAAATTTTTCATTTGTCTATTACTTTAAATTTATTTATTAATATTTATTCTCTTCTTTATTATTTTTATTTACACTTTTTATTATTTTTATTTGCTCTGTTTTATTATTTTTATTTACTCTTTTCCTTATTTTTCTTTATTCTCATTTTTAATACATTTCCGGTTTTTTATAAGCTTTTATAAATAATTTTGATTTAGTAAATTGATGCTTGTTTAATTTACTTATTTTCAAAACAACACTTATTTTGAATATAAGATATTTAGGTATTTCTTCTTACGTCACAAACATTTTGCACATACTTTTATGTATTATTTTATTCTTAAATATTTTTAAATAATTGTTTTATTATTTTATTTTTTACAAAACAAGTTTTGAAGAGAACAAGAAATTTATTTTTTGCGGGTTGATTTGTGATAAATAAAATAAAATAAAATAAAAATTAGTATAACATGTGAAATATTATTTATATTATAAATGCAGATAAATGTATTATAAATGTATATTATAAATGAATTAATATTTTAAAAAATTTATTAGAATGCAATTTTTAATTATCGAATCATGATGATAAAAAATAATAAAACATTATTTATAATAATAAAAACACTTCAAATAATAATTTTTAAATTTTAGCGCTTGTTTCGCTTTTTTGTAAAATCCAATCACGAATGAGTTTCAAAAGAAATGAACCCTCTTATTGGATTAAGTATATTTATTTACCGAGTCCATCAGCTAATCACAAAAAGCTTATACAGGTCACGTGACCTGCTTCTGACAATTGAGTTTTGGTGGTTTGATTTGCCTATTCATGCCGGATAGGCTCGTAAACAATTATTTTTTTCATTGAGTTTTAGACAATTTTTGACAATTAAAACATAAACATGAGTTCTATAGGAACAGGGGTAAGCGTAGACTTTGCATTTTTTGAAAGAATCTATTTTCCTGCCCTCCAGACACGGAAAAATCACTTTCTAACCTCACTTTTATTTCCAGTACGATCTTTCAGCTTCTCAATTTTCACCCGATGGAAGAGTTTTTCAAGTAGAATATGCTCAGAAAGCAGTAGAAAATAGCGGGTAAGTTAATTCTCTTCACATTCTTTTATCTTGGCCGAATATTGGCACAAAATGAGACTGTAACGTACTTATCGATATCACTATCATTTCCCTGAGGATTTCAATGATGTCAGCTTCTTTTTGTATTTTTATACATTTTACGGTCATGTACTTTTAAAGTGCTTTGAAATTCAATTTATCACGTTTATTCAATCTTTCGTTTATCTTCACGTTTATTTATTAAATCTTTCACAAATGATAAAAATTGACAAGATAAATTTTCAGTACTTTGTAAAACAAATGAACACACGTAAATTGCAAAATAAAGCAAAATAAATTAAAGGTGTAGAATTTTAACGACTATTACATTTTTCTTGTGTAGTTTAAAACTTACGAAGTTTATTGATCTGGATATTCTAAGCGTCAAAAGGAGCTTGATGGCACTTTAGAAAAAAGAATTAAAAGCTGAATTGGGAATTTTAATCTTTCTACTTGTTTCAGAACGGTAATCGGCTTACGAGGAAAAGACGGAGTCGTTTTTGCTGTAGAGAAACTCGTTACGTCTAAGCTCTATGAAGCGGGAGCTAATAAACGTATATTCAATATAGACAAGCATGTTGGAATGGCAGTTTCTGGATTGATTTCGGACGCGAGGCAAATTGTCGAAACTGCGAGGTCTGAAGCAGCTAGTTATCGTGCACAATATGGAATCGGAATACCTCTCAAGTATTTAAACGAACGTGTTTCTATGTATATGCACGCTTATACACTATATTCAGCAGTACGTCCATACGGTTGCTCCGTTATCTTAAGTGCTTTTGAATCCGATGGACCAGCCATGTACATGATCGATCCTTCTGGAGTATCTTACGGCTACTATGGATGTGCAATTGGTAATTTTTCAAACTTAATTACAATTCCTAATAACCTGAATCTTTCATTCAGTAATTATTAAATTACTTGAATTGAATTTGAATCAAAGAATATTTTCATTTGTATACGAAATTGCTATTCTTTAAAAAAAATTACCTTTAAAACTAGACTTGGCTTTTTTAAACACATTTAGCTCTTGAGTTTAATTCAACTTCTTTGCAATATTCATTATTTCAGGGATCACAGTTTGTCCCCTTATTTTACCTAATCCCCTTTTTTCGCCTTTTTTTAAAGAAAATCCCCTAAATCACATAAAAACAAATATTTTTCCCCCTTTTCTCCTAATTTTCAATAAAATTTTTTTTAATAATTTTTCAACAATAATACTTCAGACTACTTCAAAATACTCCAAATATTTAAAAATACTTAAAATACTTCAGACTACTTCAAAATACTTCAAAATATTAAAAAAAAAATATATAATAAAATATTTTCAAATACTTTCCAATACTTCAAAATATTTTAAAAATTTTAATTTAAATATACTTAAAATCATTTTAAAATACTTCAAAATGTTCAAAGATACTTCAAAATGGTTCTAATTTTTTAAAAATATTAGTATTTTAAGTGTTAAATAATTTATAAAAAGATTTAAAAATATTTTAAAGATATATTTAGAAAATAAGAAAGTACTTTAAAATACTTCAAAATACTCATAAATACTTAAAATTACTTTAAAATATTTCCAAATACTTCCCAATAATTCAAAATATTTTAAAATACTTCAAAATATCTAAAAAATACTTAAAAGTCTCTAAAATATTTCAAACTACTTGAAACTATTTTTAAAAAATAATAATAACTTGTAAATTATCACTCGGTAGCATTCAATATATAAAAAGGCTAAAAACAATCTTCCCGAGTCAAATCCAGGTCTAATAAATAAAAAACTTATTTAACGTTTCGATGGCACAGCCATCCCTCTTCAGAAACGAAAAAAAGACAATTTTTCTTTAGAATATTAAAAGTTGTGTCTCAGCATGTTAGAACAGTAAACTGTTTTGACACTAACAAAATAGAAGTCAAAGACTAACTGACTTTTTTATTTATTAGACCCGGATTTGACTCAGGAAGATTGTTTTTAGCCTTTTTATATAATAATCATTTTTATTATTTTTTTTATATTATTTGAGTAAAATTCTTACAATAATACTTATAAAAAGTAAATATCGTACTTAAAATATCTTAACCCTTTAGCAGTCCAGCTATAAAATCTCGTTTGGGCCAAAAATGTTTCGAAAAAAAATTTTTTGGTTGATTGT